>MU757869.1:126137-139952 GCA_026770625.1 Nicotiana glauca
CATTCATTCACACCCAACCATCAACCTTCTTAATTAGCTCATTTCACAATCTCTACAACCAACACAACCTAGGTTAGGCACTTATGGCTTTCAATCATCACCCCATGAGTTCTAATGCATCTATCATACATAAATAATCACCATAGAGTAGTTGGAGATGATAGACATACCTCTTGTAGTAAGAATTTTAAGAATCCCCACTTGAGGTGTTCTTGATAAATTCAAGGATTTGAATGGAAATCTATGATTTTCAAGATCAATCCATGTTAATATAAGTGTTTAGGAGTCGTAATCAACTAAAAATACTCCACAAACTTACCTTGGATCATAGAAATGAAGGGTGGGACATATTCCTCTTGAGAGAGCAAGCCCTTGCCCCAAAAATGACTTGGGAACCCTCTATACCCGGTCTTGGGGTATTTAGAAGCCTTCCACTAGCGTGGTCGCGCACCTGGGCGCGCTAATATGCACGTCCAAAGAAGAATACTTCGCAATATGCGTGTCTACTAGCGTGATCGCGCACCTGGGCGCGCTAGAGGCACATGCCTAGTAAAATGGTCATAACTTTCTCTATACACCTCCAAATGATGAATGGTTTGTTGCGTTGGAAACTAGACTCAAAGGAATTTAATTTGATATATTTTTAATCACACAACTCCATATATAACTGGAGATATGATCGTCCAAAGTGAGGTCTTGTGCGCACTCATCTACAACTTTCGTGTAATATGAAAGTTTCCAACTTGGCTTAGACTTAGGCCTCTCCTTAGACCCCAATTCACTTTTAATACGACTTATAAGCTTATTAACATAACCAATTGATATCCATCATATCATAAATCCTTATTTGCACACGAAATAAAATAATTAACCTACCTTGGCATGACGAAATCATAAATTACTTGAAAAAACAATTCTGGGGCCTTACAGTAGTTCAAGAAAAGTAGATGCAAAAAGTAAAGGTACAATTTTTTGGGAATTTTTGATTTTTAATTAATAAACTTCTATTACAAAAGATTTCAAGCTACTCCTTTTCTAGGAATGAAAAACTACAAACAGACTCAAAATAAACCAAAATACAGACTCGATATATGAAAAATCAGGAATACATTAAAGCTTCAACTCTTGGGGCCCGCGGGGCATCATTTGGCCTCGTCACGGGCCTATGTGCGAGATCCACTTGTAGCCGCTCAAATCACTCATTATCTGGCGGACGAATGTCATCACTACAGCGAAGAAGGTGGTTCGGGTCATATCCTCACATGCTTGCCATTTTGTGACAATGTAGTCGGCAATAGCCCTAATCCTTTCTCGAATCCTACCCTTTTCCTGAAGTAGCCGCCTGATTTGTTGATTCCTAGCTTCTAACACCTGAGTATCATGATGGTTTTGATTTTGCAGCTGTTGCGTTTCTTCCTCCATCTGAGCCATTAGGGCATAACAATGTTCCCTGTCAGCTTTAAAGTCTTTGGCCCGTTTGGCCGCCTCATTCTCAAGGGTAGTTAACTTTCTACTCAGGCTAGTGATTGTCCCTTCATATTTTCTTTTCATTTGCTGCACCAACTGTGTCCTCCCTTCTGCATTCTTTGCCAATTGGGCCTGGACTTTTGCTAGATTGGCTTTAGATTTTTCTAAATCATCTTGACACTTAAGTGCTTTCTTTTTCAAACTGCTTATAAGCCTTTCATCCGCTCAGCTTCTTTTCGGGTTTCTAGGAGCTCTTCTCATTCTCTGGATTTGAGCTTTGAGGGATTCGTTTTCCTAGGTTAGCTTTTTCTTTTTCCCTTCATCTGCGGTAGCTTGGATACTTTTGGCAAATTCGAGGTCCCTGATTTGTCCTTCCAACTTACTAATTCTAGCCTTGTAGCTTTCTTCTTTTGCCAACCAACCCCATTGCTCTTGCGAGTTATAAGTGAACTGTTGTACGTGGGCTCTCTTAGCAGGTCTTTCAGGAATGTGGAATCTTTTACCGAACCAAAAAATGTACTTGGGATCCACTTCACCTCTAGCTAGATCTTGCACACATGGCGAATTCTTCCCTCCGGAAATACGGCTTTTAGGCCTAATTCAATGACATGTTTACTCAAATATTTTTCATGGGGGATAGTTTGAAATCTTCCTAATTGGCGCAAAACCCTGTGGAGAGCATATGGCTAGATGCCCCGGATGCCCATCAGGAGGAGATAACACATTTCAGCTGACATGTACACTGCTTCGATGACGGGAAGCCATCTAAATTCCCATTCAATTTTATCGGCAGTCAAAGAGCTTAAGCATGCAAACCAAGCTTCAGTACCCTTGGGGAATTCAATTCCCACTACTCTGTTTTGAAATTCTTCAACGCAACTCAAACCAGTCATACCATAATTCATATACCCAACCCGGCAGTAGAGATGCTCCTGCATCCACAAGTGTAGTAGAAGATTGAAACCTTGGAAGAACTTTCCCCCTTCTCGACAGATGGTCAAAGCTCGGTACATTTCATATAAGATGAGGGGAACCACAGTGCCATTAGCTTTCTTGATTGCAACGTCAACCATTTCTGCGAGACCCACTTCTATATTACCATCTTTTTGCAGACTGATTACAATACCCAAGAATGCTAATATAAAAGCCAAACCCCTCCTTGCCTCCCATTTGTCTTTATTTCCGGCATGGGTCAGACCAGTATTTGGCGCTTCAAAACCTCGGGGGTTACCATAGTGTTGATACAAGAACTGGAGAGTGTAATACCCTTCAGATAAATTTCCATCCTGAATATCCCGAATAATACTCAGTAGATCCATAAATTTGTGGGGAGATACCAGTCTTGGTGACACTGGGTATCGACTTCTAAGGTTCCCGTTAAGGCCACAATAACCTGCAATTTTCTCTATGGTGGGTGTAAGCTCAAATTCAGAAAAGCGAAACATATTATGGGTTGGATCCCAAAAAGGTATTAAAGCTTCAATCACGTAGTCTTGGCTTGACATTCAATAGTCCAACAAGACCTCACAGAACCTTTACCATAGTTTCTCTGCTGCCTTTTCCTAGATCATTCCACCACATGTGGAGCTGTAAGGGGATCTCATTAAGGGTTGTGAAGGGTTCAATTTCACTTGTGCTCATCCTGCACATTTATTAAGGTGATTTAGTGACTCATTTTGACTCAAAATAGTAACGCCATTTTTCAAAACTTTATTTCCAAATAAAACCCAGTTTTGCAAATACGGCCTTTCAGCACTTCAGAGAGGAAGATTGTAAGGTTGTGCCCCCTAACAGGCCAAAAAATTAAAAAGATGACCAAAGGTAGTTGTTCTTGCAAAAACAGCCTTCCAGCGCCCTTTTAGGGACATTCGAATATTTTTTATAAGAATGGCATCACCTTGCTTATTTGCAATAAAAATAAATCTTTTTGTTCTTTTGGGCTATTTTTGCAAATAATGAAGTTGGACCCTATGGGGGTTGCCTACGTATCCCACATCCTGAGAGAATCAAACTGGCATAGTTCAGGCAAATTTGACAAAAATAAAAATAGAGAAAAGAGATAAAACGTTTGAAACCAAATTCTTTCTTTTCTTTTCTTTTCTTTTTTCGTTTTTTTTTTCGAAATTTTGGCACAGTTTTGTCTTTTTTTGGACACCAGGTTTTTTTCAAAAATAGGTAATCAACTCTCTCATACCTTAATTTATTTTCCAATTCCCTCCTTATTCTAGAAACCGGTCAACATGCAAACTGAAGCAAAGAATTGTACAGGTAGCACGTAAAATATGCATCGGGATGGTCTTTGATTTCGGGTACACCTGTCCTAGACGGACCCAACCCCTGTGTTGAGTCCCCTAAGTCAAATGCACGTGATGCAAACAAATGTTCCTACTAGGGATCCAACATGAGGCTTTGTTATACTAGGTTTAAAACCTGGATTTATTGTTCTAGACCTGGCTTACCCAAGCGGACAACCCGAGCAGAGTGGGTGGCAGCATACCGGGAATACAGAAGCTTCACCGACTTTGCAACTTGTCCGAACCTTGTTCTAAATGGGATAAGACTCTAGACAGAAGAGAAGTCATACGAAGTGCACCCTTCTCCATGATTTACAAGACTTAGAGAGAGGAAGGTTTCGTAGCAGTTTATATACAGACTTCAAAAGGAAAGTCAAATTTCTGGTTCGTAGACTTCAAAAAGAAAGTCGAATTTTCCTCGATTTGGGATTTAAAATAAACCGATGACTTGGGACACCAGAAAACAAACTATCCCAAGTGGTGACTCTGAATTGAATGAGTAATCCCATTTCGAATAATGTCACTTTAATTGGAAAAACTCCCTTATACTACCTTCGGGGTGTGTAAAAAAGGAGGTGTGACAGCTCTGACGACTCTGCTGAGTAAAATCGAACCCATAACTTTGGTTCAGGGTTCAAGAATTCGAGCTTAGAATAGTTGTTATGATTGGCTTTATTTATTATCTGATTTTCCTACATGTTTAAGCCTAATGTGCTAAATGCCTTTACTGCTTTGATATTCTATGAACTGTATATAAACTGCTACGAAACCTTCCTCTCTCTGAGTCTTGTAAATCATGGAGAAGGGTGCACTTCGTGTGACTTCTCTTCTGTCTAGAGTCTTATCCCATTTAGAACAAGGTTCGGACAAGTTGCTTAAACTATGGTTCGGACAGCTAGAACCACAAAATCCGGGGGTGCCCAACACAGTCGCTTAAACTATTAAAATTAGCCTATTATCTGATTTTAATACATGTTTTGGCCTATGGTGCAATTTTAAACTTATTAACCGCTTTTTATTAATTTTAAAGAAGATTTAACGTCGTCTAAAGGATATCTTTGGACTGCGTCACATGAAATGCACCTGCAATCTAAAACATATTTTATTCAACGTTAGTAAGATTTGGATTTGGATCACATGAAGTGCGCACCCAAATTTAGTAAGGTAATATTATTAAATAACACGCCTAAAGCAACTACGTGTTGTTAACTTTGCGAGGGCCATAGAAGTTTGCTAAATGGCATGCCTCAAATTCTAAGGATTTTAAAATTAATTAAACGAGGGCCACACATTTGGGATTTTATTTGTTGTCGCATACCTCGATTCCATTTTAAAAGGCTATTCAAACGAAAGTTCGGAAGGCCGTAAACTATTTCTGTTATCTAATATGGCATACCTCAACTAATCTATTCTTATAACCCAATTAATCAACTAAAGAAAATTCGCAAGATTTTTTACTTTCTTAAACGGAATCGCAGTAGTACTATTAGCAGCCACCAAATTAAAGGGACCATAATTACTCGTTCAACAGGTATGGCAACCCATTTTAAAGAAACGCAATCGATTTGAGGAACTGGGCCAGTCTTAGAACAAAATTATATCATCCCAACCATCAGTGAAGAGCTCTATTTTGAAGCAAAGAAAAGTATATGCAGCAGGGTCTACCCCTTTTATTTTTCATTGATTTTAAAACTCCAGGCCCAAGTTGAGCCCAAGCAGAGGGCCCAAAGTCCTTAAAGCTACAGAACCATCACTAATGAGACTCGACATCGAGTCTGTATCATGCTCAAATGATGGCTGAGCAATGAAAGTTCAAGATGAATCCAAATAACTAGTCACAAAATTACCATATGCACAACATACAAGCAATGCCATGATTTTGAAAAAAAAAAACAATTAAAGATCCATTTCTTGAAGAACTATATAGCATACAACTTTAAATTACTAAAAGAAACCTTAAGTTACTTGGAAACATTGATGTTTAAACTTTAATTGAACCTCACAAGAACAAACTTGTATGACTTAAAACCATGTATTTAAATGACAAAACATTCTCATACAGACAAACTATAGATAAACATTGAATCATTTCAACATATTCATGCTAAATTAAATTTTCCTAACAGTGACAATTCCCAATAGATTAAAACCTGTCTTTCTCATGAGTTTCAAAGGAAAAAAAATCGTACCAAAGGATACTTAAAACCCATTTAGGAACACACATAAAAGCGGAACATGCTTGCAGGATTAATATTACCTACTGATCTCACATGATAGTTAAGCATACATATCCAACTACTTACACCTGTGACTTTTGAATATACATAGCTTTAAACATGTAGATGAATAACTTAAATAACTTATAAAACTACATATATATTAAAAAATACTAAAGAAACAGGAGGATCAAAGGGAGTTTAAATTCAAGGAAGCCGGTATTCCACCAATCTTTCAATTTACATGCTCAAACAAACACTCACTATTCTGAGGCTGAGAAAGTACCTGGAATTCAAAAACAACACAAAAAGTGGGGAATCAGCAGCAGAGCAGTACCAAGAACAGTGATCAGCAGCAGAGAAAACCAAGAAAAACCAACTTTAAACCAAGGAAGGAGGCGCAACAACTAACAGGACTGGACCAAAACTTCGAACTAAGATTTTAACCCACCCAACTCAAATCATTTTAACCCAGAAAGATCAAAAACTATTTCAGAACTTAGAAATTGAAGAGATCCTAGAAAAAGTGTAATGAAATAGTGATTCTTAACAAGCCTGGATCAGAAAAAGAAGCTTTCAAAACCAATGTCAATCCATTTCAAATATTAGAATAGAGGACCTTTGTTTTCAGAAGTGAAACAAATTAAAAAATCTTGAAGAAAACTTAATGAAACAATAGAACAACAGCCGTTTGTGATTTTTCTCAGAATTTTCTCTCTTCAAATCTAAATTGAGCTTTCCTTAGCAATGCCTTTATAGGAAAGCTACTAGGACAGCAGAAATAGGATGAGTTTTTCCCGTTGGACCTTTCTCAATTTTTATTTTTGCTACTTGGTCCCTAAATTATTGACTTGCTTGCCGAGCAAGTCTATTTTCAGCTTCTAGGAAGCTTCCTACATTAGTTATTAAGTTTTTAGTTAATTGAACTACCCAAATTACCCTTAGTTACCCATGAAATTATCCCTGAACAAAAATGTCGGCCAAATCGACCCAAACAGACCTGGTGTAGGACTGTAAACCCAAACTGAATCCCCACCTGGGCCCTTTGAATTTCAAAATCCAATTAGAGCAATCAAGGATTCTCTATTTAAAAATTAACCCAAAATTCCCAAAAGAAAAGACACGAAAACCTTTTAACATGTAATCAAACATCTATGAGGGTGCATGAATCAATTTACATAATCTTCAAACCAAGAATTAAATCTAATTAGGTTGACTGGAGTGAAAATAAAGAATCAGAAACTTAGCCAAACTAAATAAGTCAAAAAAACGGATTTCACGATAGAAAAGAAAGAAAAGAAGAAAAAAGAACAGAGGAAACACATAATATAAGAAAGCAAATTGACTTTCCAAATGGATTAATATACGAAACTAAGTTAAAGAAAAGGAAGGAGAAGGAGAATAAGCTAACGATAGAAAGAAAACACCATCGGGGAGGAGTGGCACTTACCAAATCGCCTTGAATCAAAACGAGGATGAAGGACCCAACAAGACTAAGGTCATTCAGTTACTCTTTGTGAAGAACAGACTGAACGACATCAATTTTGTTGAGTACGACCTTCAAAATCGAAGAAACATCCTCTTATAACCATGCATGATTCCATTCCTCAGAAAATAACTTTAGATTTTTTAGGGCTCAATCTTTGATTTGATATTCGAGAAGCTCTGAGAGGATTCAAGGGAAAAGATTGAAAGATTTGGGATTAGGATGTGAGGAGATTTAGGGTTGTGATTTTGGGGTTGATTTGAAACGACGCCGCTACCAGATAGGGTTGAGGATTTGAGGCAGCGGGCGTTAGCGTTCATGGCGATGAGGGATCTCAGAGTAGAGGGAGGTGTGAGGGAGATGAGTGCATGAAGGGGTGGGTACACATTTGGACAGCTATATAATAAGTAATAACCACTTCTGAGCCGTTGGATCAACAATCCTAGACGGCTGGGATCACATTTGCACTAAACGGCATTGTTTGGCTTGAGGTGGTTTTGGACCAGGTATTTAATGGATTGGGCCAGGTTTTACCCGGTTTCAGGGGAAAGATTGTTTGGGCTGGCCAAATTGGCCCAAGAATCAACCATTGCTTATTTTCTTTTTCTTTTTCTTTTTTTTCCAATTTTCCTTTTTTCTTTTTTTAAATTAAAATAAAACTAAAATTACCTCTAAAAACTAAATTAACCTACCAAATTATATTAAAAAAACTCAACATCATATTTACAAAATTAAATAACTCCTAAATTAAAAGAAAAGCTACAAAAATAAAAATTAAAGAGTTAAAATGCACCAGAACTATTTTTTGTAATTTTTCTCGATTTTGTGAAACAACAAATTTGCTAATTAATCTAAGAGTGTAAAATTAAGTCCTAAATGAAAATGAAATGTGTTTTGTATTTTTTATGAATTACATAAATTAAATATGCACACAAAAATGCAAACAAAACACGAAAATTATGCAAAAATTCATAAAAACCCAAATAATTAAAAGAAAAATCCTAATCTTGGGAATTCTATAAGAGTAATTTATGCGAGGTAAAAATCACGTGCTCACAATAGCCCTTACAAGTGTCAAGCTCAGCATATGTGGCACTGCAAAATCGTCATGGGAAGGGACACTATTGAGCTAGAAAGGTACCATGCGGTTATACTCCATATTATCCAAGCTGGTTAGAAGATAATCATAATGGCCTAGTTCAACCCGGATTTGTTCGAGGTCACAGGATCATCGATGAAAAGGCTGAAGCACCGGTCAAGAACAACCAACTACGAAAAAGGATTCGGGAATGTGAAAGTGAGCACCGTGAAATTCAAGAAGCCCACATAAAGCTGATTGAAGAATGGAAAGACATGGATGTCAGCGCCAACAAGTGATTGGGGTACTTAGAGTGGGTTTAGTGGAGCTAGAAAGGAAATTCATCAAGAGGATCAAGGACTGCCAGATTGCCGAAGGAAACGAAGGTGGACACCTGGCCAGAGCCTACTTGCTTCTAGGAATTCGTGAGCTGGTAAAGCTATTCGATGGAGCTAAAGATGCCGAGTCTGGGGAAGGTCCTTCTAGGACCAAATAGATAGGAATTTACCTTTCCGTTTACGAATGTAATAAGGCCAATGGCCATTAGTAACATTTTATTTCCTGTTATTTAGTGTCGTTTCGTTATTCGTCTTATTTTTTATCAATAAAATGAGGCATTTAGCATTATACGTTCTCCAAATCAATTTGTCTCTAGGCCAACCTCGGACACAACGAGGCTCCCAAATTAGGACACGACTTACATTCATGCACTATGTGTTTAAATATCGCAACATCTTTTCTTATTATCCTCACTAACTTGTTACCTTTTTGTTTTTGTTTTTTGTTTATTCCCCTTCCCAAAGGTTAGTTTGTGCACTCTAGCATCGTCATCGTATTCCACAAGATCCAAGGGCCCTCCACCCACTCCTCCTCCTAGTCCCGTACGAAACAGGAACAAGGGAAAGATGGAAGATTTGAGCAAAATCAGAAAGGAAAACTCGGTTGAACGAGTAGAAATCACTCAGGGTACTCAGGTCTCCAAAGAAAGTGCATCCCAACTCGAGCAAAAACTGTTTAAATTTCATGAGGAACTGGACCAAGTTCGGAACTTGGCAAGCCTATCATTTTCCCTCACCACCCCAGATATCAGTTTCCCAAATGCTCAGAACCCCACAACTCCACAAAATATCCTGAAACCACAAACCATCCCGCTCCTCACCATTACTGCAATACTTGCCACACTTCCAACAATACCCCACTTCTCATCCCAGAACCTTTGAAATTCACAAATGACCATCTCCACACTCACCATGACACCCCCATATATATGGAAACCATACCACACACCATTCAACCCATCTCAAACACACCTGAGTCTGATGATAAAGACTCACTTATTAGGAACCTGGCAGAAGAACTCAAGAAACTGACTAGACGAATTCAGGGCATTGAAGGAAGCAAAGGGATTGAGGGTTGGACTATGAAGACCTCTGCATATAACTAGATGTCGAACTACCTGAGGGGTAAAAACCTCCTAAGTTCGAGATGTTTGATGGCACACGGGATACCCGAGTTCATTTAAGAACATACTGTGACAAGCTGGTCGGGATAGGGAAAGACAAAAGGGTTCGAATGAAACTTTCCATGAGGAGCTTGAAAGGAGATGCTCTGTCTTGGTACATTATCCAAGACCCGAAGAAGTGGTCGAACTGGGTGAGTATGGTGTCCGACTTCATGGATAGATTCAGGTTTAATACGAAAAATGCACTGGATATGTTTTACATTCAGAATTTAAAGAAGAAACCCACAGAAACATTCTGCGAGTATGCCACTCATTGGAGATCAGGGGTTGTTAAGGTCCGACCTTCTTTGGAGGAAGAACAAATAAACAAGTTTTTTGTAAGACTAATGCTAATCGAGAATCATAAATTTTATGACATCATCAAGCTAGGAGAAAGGATCAAGGAAGGTATCAAAAGTGGTATGGTTACGAACTATGAAGCCTTGCAGGCTACCAATAAGGCTCCACAGTCTGGTGGTACATCCAAGAAAAGGGATGTAGGTGCCGTGATGGTTGCGTAGAGAACCAAATCACCTGTAAAACACCAAACTTATCCAATGCCTCCACTTACATATCAAGCCAATCCAAATTACCAAATACCCGCACCTTCCTACAAAACTCCACTGCCTACTTATTAGTTACCTCCACCCCCTGCATATCAACCCACTTCACCTAGATATTCCCAGCCCACACACGTCTACCAAGCTTACAACACTCAACAATCCCACTATCAATCACCTCCCGCTCATCAAAACTTCCATATATCCCGACCAAATTTTGACCGCAAACCTCCCAAACAGTATACCACTATTGCCAAAACAATTAACCAGCTGTACAAAAGGCTCAAAGCTGCTGGATATGTCACCCATATCCCTGCTATAACCTATGAAAACCCTTCCCGATGGGTCAACCCAAATAAAAACTGCATATACCATTCTGGCATGAAGGGGCATACCATTGATGAATGCACTCCCTGAAGGATAAGATCCAGGCTTTGATTGACAACAAGATCATCGTAGCAAAGGATCCTACTCCAAATGTCTGCAATAACCGTCTACTAGACCACAAGGGCGGAGGTGTTCAAATGATTGAGATAGAGGATGACTACGACCCCAAGGGATCAATCGGTTTAATCACAGAAGGTGACGATCCAAAGAAGCCAGTAGTCACCCTTAATCCGATTGTGGTCCAGATTCAGTCTTCTGGAGATGTTGAGGTAAACATGTCCATGCTACTCGAGTTTGAAGCACCATCATCTACAAAGATGCCAGTGCCGATAGAGGTTGAGTTTATGTCACTAGCAAACACACCTACACCCTTTGAAGTTGTTGTGTTTCCGCCCAAGGGGCCTGCTCTGTTCGGAGTAGAGATAGTCGCGCCAATCCCAGTAGCAATGACAGCCGTAACACCATTCCTCACAAAAACCATACCATGGGAGTACACAGCCGAGGCAAGAAGGAAAGGGAAAGCCAAGTTCGGGAAAGCAGTTGCAGCACAGGGTATGACAAGAACCAGCAAGGTTTATACCCCAGAACACTTGGCTGGGTCGAGTAAGCAGACCTCTGGTCGACAAGCCATCACTGAAACCGGGCCCGACTACCTCTGGAGAAAGGTACAAGACAAAGAATACTCAGTCATTGATCAGCTGGACAAAACACCATTACAGATTTCTATCCTCGCCTTGCTACAAAGTTCGGATGCACACAAGAATGCCTCGTTAAGAGTGTTTGAAAGAGGCATATGAACCAAATAACATCACCGATGGAGAGATGGCGAATATGATAGGCTAGGTATTGGAAAGTCACAAGATCACTTTCCACAAAGATGAGCTGCCGCCAGAAGAGTTGAGTCACAACAAGGCATTACACATCACCGTGCAATGCAAAGATTATTTTATTACCAGAATCCTGATTGATGGAGGATCCAACCTCAATATTTGCCCGTTGGTGACACTCAGGACATTAGGAAAGAGGCTACATGAGATCAATGATGGGGCCACCAACGTCAAAGCTTTCAACGGATCCCAAAGGTCCACTATCGGGGAAATTAGCTTGTGTTTGCAAATGGGGCCTACATGGTTTGATGTTGATTTTCATGTGATAGGTGTACCAGCATCTTACAATCTGTTGCTGGGACGACCATGGATTTATGCCGCTGGGGCCGTAGCGTCAACACTACATCAGGCAGTGAAGTTTGAGTGGAATCAACAAGAGGTGACCATTAGGGTGACTGTAGCAATCCCATATACAGTCGCCAGACCATTCTAGCAATTAGAGGAAAAAGAAGGATAAATAGGGAAACTTACCACCATATTGAGCGAGTCAACGTTGTCGATAAGGATAAATGGTGGGATAACAAAGTTGAAAGAATATTGAACTGGAGCGGGTATGAACCTGGCAAGGGACTTGGCAAGAATCTCCAAGGAAAAGCTAAGCCCATCAAGCTCAAGAAGCATGGCACCACCTTCAGATTGGGATATGAGTATAGTTGGGAGGAATTCAACCACCAGTCGCCACCATGGCACGGTCCTTACTATCCTTTGGAGCAGCCAATACCCCGTTTGGAGCAAACTTTCCAGCTGGCCAAGGTTATCTAAAGGTCAAAAGAAGAGGAAGCACTGGCAGTAGTGAGGAATTTGTTCCTGGAAGACGATAATATGGATTGTTGTGTAATTTTCGAGGAGGAGGGGGAGAAAGGCCCTTCCATACAGGCCGTGAGGGGAGGAGCATGCCTCAATAACGGGACTATCAAAACCACCAGAGCCCAGCGAGCCTCGGGGTAGCAAGGCTGAACAAGCACCATGCACTATTTTATTTTTTACTAACTGACTTTCATTCCTCATTTTTATTTTTTGCAAGAAAGAGCTCCAATGTTCAAAAACAGTTATGGAATTTATCAAAGCATTTTAGTTTTCTTATAAATCTTACTCTTATTATTTTCTCTCATTACATTATGTATACAGCATTACTATTACTTATCTTGATGAACTAATGACTGTGAGATACAACGAGACAGCGCAACAAACAAACATAAACTCAGAGGAAGATGATATACCGGAAGAGATTATTAAAGAAGTCAAGAATTTTTAGAACAGACCTATGTCCAACCTGGACGAGACTGAGATTGTTAACCTGGGAGATATAGAAAACATCAAAGAAACACTAATCAGCATTCATTTATCACCATCAGAAAAGGAAGAATACACAGAGTTTCTAAGAGAA
The DNA here is from genome assembly GCA_026770625.1 of Nicotiana glauca. NCBI lineage: Eukaryota > Viridiplantae > Streptophyta > Magnoliopsida > Solanales > Solanaceae > Nicotiana > Nicotiana glauca. Next base: position 139,401 of record MU757869.1, read on the forward strand.
TATGAGGACATATTCGCATGGTCGTACGATGACATGACTAGTTTGAGTACATCTATTGTGGCTCACAAGTTGCCAACCGATCCAACCTATATGTCAGTAAAACAAAAGCTCAGAAAATTCAAGCCAGATATGAGTTTGAAAATCAAGGAAGAAGTCATTAAGTAGGTCAAAGCTAAGGTTCTTAGGGCAGTAGAGTATCCAATATGGTTAGCCATTATTGTGCCAGTAACAAGAAGGATGGGTGTGAGCACGTGATTTTTGCCTTATATGAGAATTATTCCCAAAATTTCAAATAAAATAGTTTTTGCATTGTGTGTGTGATTTTTGTGAATTTTGTTTGCATTTGTGTATGCATGTTATTTGTTTAAATTAATTTAAAATACAAAATATGGCATTATAGGACTCAACTATGTAATTAGGAATTAATTAGGCATTCTTGTGATTTTAATTTGATTCAAAAGATAAAGAAAATGAAGAAATGAAGAGAAAACCGGACTGGGCCAGCTAAACCGGACCAAAAACCAGGCCCAAACATATCAGTGACCCAGCCCA
>MU757870.1:5692-42037 GCA_026770625.1 Nicotiana glauca
ATATTATTTCTATCACCCTTCTGACCATAAAGTGTTTGTGGCCAGAGGAACAACCTTTTTGGAAAGGGAATTTATTTTAGAAGGAAATTATGATGGAGAAATACAACTTGATGAAGTTAAAGAAACTAATGAATCAACACAAAATAAAGATCATGAGACCTAAGTTGAAGAACCTTTATTGGATGTTTTGAAGTTGCCAAGGAAGTTGCCATCTTCAACGGTTGAAGTTCAGGAACTAAATGAAGTTCAAGAATAGGTTAATGAACCAGTTCCAAACCAAATTGAACAACAACCAAATCCAACACAAGGTGAACAGGTTGTACAAGTACCTCTTAGAAGGTCTACACGAGAACTTCATGTACCAACTAGATTAAATTTATTGGTACAAGATGATTTATCAAATGAGGTTGATAATAATGATGGTTACCCTAAGACCTATGAAGAGGCTATACAAAGTTCCAATTATGAGAAGTGGCCAAAGGCAATGGAATCCGAAATGGAATCTATGAAGGAAAATAAAGTATGGACTTTAGTCGAACCTTCAAAGGATATAAAACCTATAGGTTGTAAATGGGTTTTTAAGAAAAAAGGTGGAGACCTACAAAGCCCGTCTTGTTGCCAAAGGATATCGTCAGAAAAAAGGAGCCGACTATGACGAGACTTTCTCTCCCATGGCAATGCTAAAATCAATTCGGATTTTACTTGCTATAGCAGCATACTATGATTATGAAATATGGCAAATGGATGTGAAAACAACTTTTCTTAATGGTGAGCAAGAAGTGGATGTATACATGACACAACCTGAAGGTTTCACATCTTCGTCTGATCATAATAAAATTTGTAAGCTACAAAGATCCATTTATGGACTAAAGCAAGCTTCTCGAATTTGGAATATTCGATTTAACAAGACAATTGAAAAGTTCAATTTTGTTAGATGCGAAGAAGAATTTTGTGTGTACAAAAGGGTTAGTGGGAGAACAATTATATTCCTAGTATTGTATATTGATGATATATTGCTCATAGGGAATGACATACCAGCATTGCAAAGTACCAAGATTTGGCTATCTGAACAGTTCTCCATGAAAGACTTGGGACAAGCAGCTTTTATATTAGGAATAATTATCTATAGAGATAGATCTAGGAAGCTGCTTGGACTTTCCCAGCCTTTGTACATTGATACCATCTTAAAGAGGTATAACATGGATAATTCCAAAAGAGGCTATCTACCGATAGGCACTGGAATTACTCTCAGTAGGGAGGATTATCCTAAAACACCTAAAGAGAGAGAACGCATGAGTAGGATCCCATACGCTAGTGCAGTGGGAGCTATCATGTATACCATGACATGTACACGTCCTGATATGGGTTATGCACTTGGAATGACTAGCCAATATCAGGCAAATCCTGGTGAGGAACATTCGAAGATGGTGAAGGCCATTCTTAAGTACTTAAAAAGGACTAAAGACCAATTCCTCATCTATGGAGATTCTGAGTTGAAACTTGAAGGTTATATTGATGCAAGTTTCTCTTCAGATAGAGATGATAGCAAATCTATTTCTAGTTATGTATTCACCTTAAATGGTGGTGCAGTGAGTTGGAAAAGTTTCAAACAAGCTACAGTAGTTGATTTAGTGACTGAAGCAAAATATATAGCAGCTAATGAAGATGCTAAGAAAGTTGTATGGATGAAAAAGTTCTTAACAGAACTTGGTGTGGTTCCTTCAATAGAAGGTGTGGTTCCATTATTGTGTGACAATACTGCAGACATTGCTCTAGCAAAAGAACCAAGATCACACCAAAAATCCAAACACGTTCTGCAAAGGTATGACTTGATAAGAGAGATCGTTGAACGTGGAGACATCGAGATTCAAAAGGTTGATGGAAAAGAAAATGTTGCAGACCCATTCACTAAAGCTCTTAGCACAAAGGAATTTGACACGCATAAGCGAAAATTGGGAATGAAGTACAAGAGCGATTGGCTCTAGTGCAAGTGGGAGATTGTTAGGGATATAGTAGATATGCCCTAGATCCAATATCATATTTGATGATTTGAACATATTTTTTGTGAACATTATTTGATATAAAATATATATGGCATTTGATATTCTTTAATCATTGTTATTAATTGCTTGATTAATTTGATAAGGTCCTTGATTAAATTTTGAGATATGACATTGTGATGGAGATCATGATAATGAGAGTAAAGTTTCTTATAATTTAATCTAAATTTATTGTTGATTGAAGGATTATTAATTTGGACATTATTAATCCGGTTAGATCAATATTTATGTGATCGTCTTTATGGGATAAAGATTAGTTGATCTCATTAACTAAATTATATAGATAGATGATGCATATAGAGATATGGTCATTGAACCAACTCATTGGACCTAATGGTTAGAATTACCATAAACTGTCAATAAGATATTCTCTTGAAGAATGTGATGTAAGAATTTCCTTTGACCTGAGATCATCATAGTAATTGACAAGTTATTTATTGTGCTTTGATACCAGACACCTATGGCCCTAGAGCGATAGTTGAAAGGATATTGGGTATGATTTAATGCTTGTAGAATTAGTTATTGATCAAGATAGAATCTGTCAACTCTTAGTAATGAGTTTAAGCTCCATGTTGTTATGAATTATAAACGATCAACTTAAGACCTTGGCTAGGGCAATTGAATGAAAGAAGAAATGAGTTTATTAGGTCACTCAATGGTCGATTATATTTGACATGAGCACATAGTTGATCGCCTATTAGGATTTGACAGTTGAACCATATCCTAGGGTGATCCAGAGCTATAAGGACAGAAGGAATTACTACATTATTCTTCTACTGGTTCTTGAGAGTAAATTGTATATTTCATATTATCTGGTCAATAAGGAGTGTTGGTAGATGCCACCCTTGATTAGTATATTGATGTGATCAATTTACTACCGGTTTAGTATTGAACCTATGGGGTCGCACACTAACAAGTGTTCTGATCTTTGCTAAAGGATTAATTAACTTATTATTGGTTAATTAAATTAAAGAATTTAACTAGTTAAATAAATTTAGTTAGTTAGTCCAAATTAAATAATATTATATTTTTTTCTAGCACAGGGGATATAATTAATATTGTGAACAAATTGAAGTTTCTATTTGATATAGAAAATAAATTATATCTCTTGATTGAAATATATATGTGATATATATTTGATATTCATAATTAATATTATATACATATATATTTATAAGTATATAGGAATATGTATATACTATTAATGAAGAGTCATAAATCAAATCCAAAGTTGGATTTACGTAAGTCCAGAAGGACTCGTCAGCCACTAATTCCCATTGTGAATGGGATTTGGATTTTTCAATAGTAAATTATGGAAAAGTACAGTTACTACTAAACCAGCGAATTTAGTTTTCCTTAATTGACTTGGGAAAGATTTGGTGATTGGCTCTATATATATATATATATATATATCGTGGCCAAGGGTTTTCTTTGATTCACAAGAAGTGCCGCACAGTCGAGAGAAATAATTTTGACGAAGAAAATTGTTTTCTTGTCTCATTACTATTGCTTCGAAGTTTTTGAGAAAAATTTCAGCATTAGTTTTTCATTCAATTTGTTCGTGTGTTTCATTGATCAAAGAGTTGATAGCAAGGATCAGCCTCGGTGTGGATACGCATAGAGTCTTCGCACTATCGAAGAAAATTTGAAACGAGACTCTCTTCACAAGGTACGTCTTAGATCCGATCTATTGACATGCAAATAAATTTTAAACACGAAAAGATCTATCTAGGATTGTTATTGTCTTCTGCCGCGTGTTACGAACACCTATATGCAATCCTACAAACGACATATACGTTGTCGTACAAGCTTTCTGATGGATCGATCTCGATAGTGGCCGAGATACTTGTCGTTATTACGGCCTATGGATACAACCACGGCATAGTCGATCCCTTGCCATTCCTTTTAGCGTTAATCCAAGCATGGTCAGATTTTGACCCATACATTTAGTCACTCCACTCATTGGGACTGCCTCTTGGTGAGATCGATGGGCGGGCTTTGTGTCGATCTGAAAATTAGGAAAAATTTTAATGCTTTGTACGAGGGACGAGCAGCTTATGGCAAGGTAGCGACATGACATTTTGAGAGTCGCGTCAGACCATCACGTTAGTTCATAATGTCATCAATGTTTCTCATGCGTCATTATGACACACGTTTTCTATGCATTGTGTCGTTTCCCGTGCCCTTTCCATTTTCTAACTAGTGACCCTTGGTTTTCCTGCTCAGGGCACTTATATCCCTATTAATAGGGGGGAAGCATCTCATTTAAAGGTTACGCTTTTCAATTGCTTAAGTAAGAACCTTGAAAATCTTCTTATTCTCTCTCATATTTCTGCCTCTGTTAGGATTCGCTGTGACCATTATCTTTTTCCTTTACCATTTTCGTTTCTTTCGATCAAGTAAAAAAATGGCTAGCACTTATTCCCACTTTGATAAAGCTGTTGGTGCTCCGGTGATAAATGACACACCCCTACTCGAAGAGGGAGTGGAAATGTGGAAGATGAGGGTCTTCTGACGGGAGATAAGGTGGTTCCCTGCCCAGGGAAGGCGAGGACTAACTTTAACAGCCCTGCTAGAGATGAGCCGAAGCCCGTATTTTTTACGATGGATGATGCTGTAACGACCCAACCGGTCGTTTTGAGTCCTAGCGCGTCATTCAGTAGTCTGAGGTCATGAGCAGCTTCATTTCAGGTATTGTGACTTGTACGTGTGGTCGGAATTAAATTTCGGGAAGTCCAGAGTTGATTTGGAAAGAGAATTCTTGTTTCGGAAGCTTAAATTTGAAAGAATGAACTAGGATTGGAATTTTGAGTAAACGACCTCGAAATCAGAATCTGAAGGTTTCGGCAGGTTCGTATGATGATTTCGGACTTGGGCGTATGTCCGGATTGGGTTTTGGATAACCCGGGAGCGTTTTGGCACCTATTGTGGAAGTTAGCATTTTGGAAGAAATTTATTAAGGTTGGCTTGAAGTGCATTTCAGTGTTATCAATGTCCGTTTGGGATTCCGAGTTTGGTAATAGCTCCGTATGGTGATTCTGGAGTTGGGAGCGCGATCGGAAGTGAATTCGGAGGTCCGTAGGTCATTTTGAAGTCATTTGGCTAAAGATAGAAAATTGAAGGTTTTGAGGAGTTGGACTGGAAGTGAAATTTTTGATATCGGGGTCGGAATTCTATTCTGAAAGTTGGAGTAGGTCCGTAATGTTGAATATGACTTGTGCACAAAATTTGAGGTCAATCGGACGTGATTTGATAGGTTTAAGCATCGAAAGTAGAAGTTGGAAGTTCTAAAGTTCATAAAGCTTAGATTGGGGGTTGATTCATGATTTCAATATTGTTTGATGTGATTTGAGGCCTCGAGCAAGTGTGTAATGTGTTTTGGGACTGGTTGGTATGATAGGTTGGGGTCCCGGGGGCCTCGGGTGGATTCCGATTGGTTAACGGATCGAAATTGGAATTTTTGTACAGCTGAAGGATCTGGTTGCTGGTATTTTTGCTTCTGCGGTAGGTTAACAACAGAAGCGGCCCCGCAGAAGTGGAAAGGGAGCTGTAGAGGCGATTTTTTGTCCAGGGTTCGAGGACTGCAGATGCGGTCAAGGTTCCGCAGAAGCAGGACCGCATCTGCGGAGAAGTGGTCGCAGAAGCGGATGAGGTCAGCTCAGATTGGACCACAGATGCAGCCAGATTTCCGCATAAGTGGGACCGCATCTACGGAGGGAATATCAGAAGCGAAAAAAGGCATCCTAGGGCGTACCGCAGAAGCGATATTATGTCCGCACCTGCGGAACCACAGAAGCGTTCATAGGACCGCAGGTGAGGAAATACCTAGAGGCAGAAGGTTATTTTAGCTCGGGATTTGGTCATTCTTCCCCCATTTTTCACTTGGCATGGTCGATTTTAGGGAGCTTCAAGAAAGGATTTTCGTCATCTACGACTAGGTAAGATATCCCCACTTATTAAGAGATAAATACATCAATTATGTATGGATTTAAGCTTGAATTGTGTAGAAAATTTTGGGGTTTTGGTAGAAAGAGCTAGAAATTATATTCTTGGAATTTAGCCACGATTTTGGGTATGGAATTTAGAGAAAATTATATATTTGAGTTTCTAAGTCATGGGAAATCTTTATCTTCGAAAAATTTCGAATTCCGAGCACGTGGGCCGAGGGCGTTTTGGTCAAATTTTCGATCAGAGTTAGGAATTGCTATAAATTAGATTGTAATGAATATTTAAGCATATATTAATGGATTTGCATAACCATTGGCTAGTTTTGTAGTGTGGTGCATCAAGTAGAGTCTTCGGAAGGGCGTGGAATGTCGGTTATGGATCTTCGGAGCGAGGTGAGTCTCCTTTCTAATCTTGTAAGAGGGAATTATCCACATAGGTGAAATAATTGATTATGTGCTCCTATTTACGGGGGCTACGTACGCACGAGGTGACGAGAGTCATTGTGTAGCTACTATTATGCTATTATCTAGGTAGTTAGGACCCAAAAACATGTTATACTTGGATTGTCTATGAACCCATTGATAGCTTGAATTGCTTAAATCACATTGAATTAGTAATTGAATTTCTAAAAGGATTAAACTTCATTTCTTAAAATTTGTTAAAGGAGAATTGGTTTTATTTGGATAAATATTCCCTGATAAGTTCTTAATTGACTGATTGAGCATGTATCCCTATGTGTACCTGCGTTGCATGCATGATTCGCGAGAAGGGTATGTGTTTATTTATGGAACGGGTCGAACGCCTCAGCAAATTAAATAGATGCATCTATGGTTCGTGCCATTCGACCCTCGATAGTGCACAATTTACATTTCTGTTGGAGCAGGCCGTCGACCTCGGCATGATTTGCGCATGATGTATTTATTGTTTCCTGAGAATTTTAAATATTGATATTGCCTTTCATGGCTTGATATAAATTGATAAGATAATGAAAAGTAAACCTTAAAAATCCTTTATTATTTGTTAAAGGTGTTTAACTTTTTTTCCCGCTTTGTTAGTTTGAACTGCTATACAAATCCACGATTTCTTCACACTTTTAGTATATTATTAATTGACCTCTAGCAAGTATTGAATTCGACCATCTCGTCTCTACTGCTTCGAGATTAGACGGGATACTCATTGAGTACACATTGTTTATGTACTCATACTACACTTATGTGCATTTTTGTTGCATAGGTATATATAACTCTAGTGGCCCACTGGGTGTAGCAGCGCGGATGATTCTGGGACTAGGTGAGCTACATCATTCGAGACGGGCACAGCTAGAGCAGTCCCTTCCAGTGTACTGTATTTACTTCCTATCCACTGTATTCCGAACGGATGTTGTATTTTATTTTCTTGTCAGTAGATGCCCATGCACTCGTGACACCGGGTTCTGGGATGGTTTGAAGTATTGTATTAACTGCTTATCATTTAAATTTGATTTGAGACCATATTCTTTAAAATTGCTAAATTTGAAGGAAAATCCTAGATTCAAAAGTATTTAAACGAGATTTTGATTAAGTAATTTGGTTGGCTTGCCTGACAGCAGAGTCTGGCGCCACCACGATCCTTAGTGGATTTTGGGTCGTGACAACATGGCATCAGAGCACTAGGTTCCTAGGGTCTCACGAGTCATGAGCAAGTCTAGTAGATTCTCACGGATCGGTATGGAGACGTCTGTACTTATCCTCGGGAGGCTACAGGACTGTTAGGAGTACTTCCCTTCTTGATTCCTTGTCGTGCGATTTAATTCATGTGAGGCTTACACCTTTGTCTCCTTCCTACTCAATCTTATGTGACGCGAAGCGCTTGTTATGAATCGAGAGTTGAAGAATTTTAATAGCACTACGAATGCAGTGCGGGTGTTTCTCCCTGCGGGGTTATTTGATCTATTATCGTCGCCTTGTGGAAGGATCATCTGTTGTTTCAGCTCAGCAGCGGTACTTTTGAGAGCTCTGAGGTTAGGCACAAGTTGCCATGATGCTTATGAACGAATATTGCACAGTAGTGATATGATGGTATGATGATTGCCTACGTGTCGGGGCAGTGAATGACTTGAAGGAAAGTTTACTCAATGCATAATCAAGAGATTCCGTATTTTATTCCCGGGAGGGAAAAGACAATCGAACTAAGGATGGTCAGATGTGGGCTAGTGGAAGTAATGAGGCTTGGTAATTGCAAGCATTGTAGAGTTTTCTTCTATGATGGGATGTCATTGTCCTAATGGAACGTACTAAGTTTGTTGGTGTTATGATCTTCTACAATTCGTTGTTGGGGCAAGATATTATGAAATAGTATCGGAGGTACAACCATCAAATATCGCAGGGTGCGGTGGTTCAGGATTGAATCAGTATTTCTAATGTTGGTGGTTCGATGAAGGTGACCTTCGGAAAAGTTTAAAGCTAGTAGCAATTTGTGGATTCAAGTTCTATGAAGATAAATTTTATTAAGGCAGCAACTGAACAGCAAAAGATGAGAAGGACATGAGGGAAGTGTCAGGTGGAGTTTTAAGCTTCTAAAGGGCCAGGTTAAGGAAGCGCAAGTCGAGCAGTTGATTAAAGAAGTGAGTTTGCCCAAAGTGGGAGAGTGGCAGAGTTGCATATGGGCTTTGCAGTGGGATGACCACATACCTTAAGAAGGGTTTGGAGCGATTTGAGAATATTAGCGCTTGGTTATTGGGGTCTACGGATCTAATTTGAAGTAGGCATTCTTGTGCGGCATGAGATTTAATATAATGGAAAGGAGTCTCTTAAATGAAGAAGTATGCAGCATAACTTTGAATAAGAAGGGTGTTGTCGCACAATTAAATGATGTCCACCAGGGGGAAAAAAACCTGTGCAGCTGGAGAGCAAGCTCAGGCTCAGGAGGTGTTATTGATGCCGTAATAATTGTACCCCATGCGTTAGCGTTGGAAGATGCCGGGGAGAGATTTTATAGGTGGGTTACACAAGTGAGCAGGTTAGCGATCGTGTGGTTGGCGAGGCTTCTACGAAGAATTTTATCGGTTATATAGAAAAGGGATCGGTTGTGCAAATATGATCGATGAGTCAGAATATAGGAAGGGGTTTTATAAAAAGATTTCGAGAACTTTGGCGGTTGATTGCGCAAGGTTATGTTAATAAGAGATAAAGAGGACGGGTGAGTTCCTGGTTTGTGAACTAATGGCTTCATGCTAAGTGGGAGAGTCCAACCGCTTATGATTGGGTTGCATGGTTAACTACTTGTGAGATTTTTGGCTATTAGCATATCTATGGGCTATTTCAGCTATGGAAAGGACCATAACTGGTAATTTAAGCAAAAGAAGTATTAAAGGTGGGCTATCGTGGGACCTATTGGCCCATGTTCAGACTTGGGGAAAGATTCAGGATTTTGCCTTGTATAGATGCGGGTTCCCAGGAAAGTGATTCGGCGGGTTCTTCACCAAGAGGGTATTCATGTAATGGAAGATTCATGGAGTTGATTATATTCGGGGCCAATTCAGAGTGGGTGGCTCTCAGCAACGGCCCCAGTAGATTCAAAGAGGTCAAGTATGGTTCCTAATGGTTTCGAGCCTATAGGTACGGTTAAGAACAAGCTTGGTGGCAGTCTATGAGAAGAGGCACAGAATGTTCTATGATGTTTGACTTGCAATGTGGCGATTGGGAGGTACGAAATGGTTTATGGGATTTGAGACATCATGGTCTCGTGATTCAAGGCCACTCGAGATGAGTGCAGATGGATTATGTTATGTGTTGGATGGAGTTAGTATTATCTCTAAGGCAATCCAGGATAAATTGGAAAAAGATAGATTGATTGGCCATAGTTGAAATTGTCATATTGGTGTTAGTGATCAGTTTCCTTCAATGTGATCAAGTTATGCAAGTGATTGTGACGGTACGTATCAGGCTTCTCAGCCACCGTAATTGATATTATTCAGAAGCATTCTACTGTTATGGCTTGTTATGTGGAAGCAGATTCCAGAAGGGCTATGGTGGCTTAGACCACTACTTAGAGATTTGCATATTCTAAGGTTATGAGAATTCACCTATGTGATACTATGGATCTCCTGAAATGAGTTAAGTGAAAAGTTTTCATATGATGAAGTGTTAACCTATTAGTGGTTCCGGAGTTATAATGAAAAGCATGTTCTATCATATATTGGCATGTTGGGTGCAGTGAGTAGTATGGAATTTGAAGTAAAGACCAAAGTTGTGGCTCAGCATTAACAAGGATGTCGCGAGCTTGGATGAGCAAGAAAGGAGTTTTTGATGATTAAGGCAAGTTGGTAATGTCTTCAGCGTCACCTGAGATTGGTGTTTTGTGAAAAGGGCTTGTATCATTGTTAATGATCCTTGATCGCTTTTCGGCGTTAGTGCGGCCGGTGGTTTGAAGGTAAAGCCCAGTTATTTGTTATGATAGGTTGTGGGAGTGTGCCCCATATAAAGATTGTATAAATGTAGCACGTAGTCACTTGATTGATTAAAGATTTAAACCAAGTATGAAGGTTTGCGATAATGTCGTTAAATTGAGAATATATGCCTGGAGGGCACTCAGTTACTGGGTTGTGGACTGTGGATGAGTACTCCAGTTATGACAGTTGTTCTTGTGTGTTATGAAAAGAGGGAAATTAGTATGGACCTTAGAAAGGTTATTGGCTTAGTTTGATGTGATCAGGATCGACTTGAGGTCAGTGGATGGATTTAAATGTGAATATGGGCTCTATGTCAGACCAGTTGTGTTCATTTCAGTAGTGCGCTCCTTATGGAGTAGTCAGGGTTTTATTTTGTTGACAGATATTTCATGTAGTGATACGTTGCACCATGTGAGTTGTGAGACGGCTTGAGAAATTATTTATGTGTTGAGAACCTGCGTGAAAATGACGTATTATGAGCAAAATGGCTCTTGAGATTCAGATTGTATATCGCACCTCAGTTGTGCTTGAGTTTTATAGCTTATAGCACTATATGTCCCCTAAGGGATGGTATTATGCACTTAGCATTCTTGTGACCAAATTCGATATATTGTTATAATGAGCAATTTAGCTCGATGTATATCTCCTTATGTGAGTTCTATGTGTGGATCGGTTGGCATGCCGCCTGGGTATGTTATTTGGATCGGGTGGCACGCCGCCATGGTTATGTTGTTTGGATCGGGTTGCGCGCGGCAATAATGTGATGTTCAGTACAGTTCCCCATATCTGTTTATTGTGTTCTGTTTCCTATTTTCTGAAGGAAGCTCATATTAGTTGTGTTCCTGCATCACATGTATGATTCGCGAGCGGGGTAATTAAAATTCCTTTCAGAGTTCATTTTCCTTTTTGTATCGCATTCTAATTGGTAGCCTATTGGCACATTGTGGCATCATATGAGACTTTTGGTCATGTCGGGATGGCTTATTGCCTGAGCAGTTCATACTGGTGAGACGAGGTTGTTGGATTTAGGATCACTGCAATCTGATTATGTGAAATATATTAAGGAGCATAGATCATTATTTGGTTCAGAATGTGGTAATGTTTCTTGTCAGAAGTATAGGCTCAAAGATTGGTTGGCTCGGCAGTTGATTATGAATTCCTGCACATCTTTCCGTCGTGGTGTTATTGTAAGAATTAGAGCAAGACCTATGTAGGTCATGAGGTGCAATGGGAGCCTCAGATTCATGGAATTTCGATTAATTGATCAGAGAAAATTATTGTGGTCTTATGAGTAAAGTGGTGCAAGTTGTGAATTCAGCAAAGTTATACAGTCACGTCTGGGTACGACGTGCAGTTATTGATATGATGAGCGCATGTTGGAAACAGGCCTAGCATTGAGTTCCGGATGTTGGAAATAGACTTTAAGGCGTATCTATGTGAATAAAAGAGAATATCTTCAGAATTGATCGAGCTAATGTACTCAACTGAGTTGTGGTATCACGGGAAGGTGCATGAGAAGTTAAACAACTATTTCAGACCACTCCAGTGTAGTTCTCAGCACGTTCGAGGACGAACGTATGTTTAAATGGGAGAGAATGTAATGACCCGACCGGTCGTTTTGAGCCCTAGTGCGTCATTCAACAGTCTAAGGCCATGAACTGCTTCATTTCAGGTATTGTGACTTGTACGTGTGGTCGAAATTAAATTTCGGGAAGTCCAGAGTTAATTTGGAAGGAGAATTCTTGTTTTGGAAGCTTAAAGTTGAAAGAATGAACTAGGATTGGAATTTTGGGTAAATGACCTCGGAATTAGGATCTGAAGGTTCCAGCAGGTTCGTATGATGATTTCAGACTTGGGCGTATGCCCGGATTGGGTTTTGGATAACCAAGGAGTGTTTTGGCGCCTATTGTGGAAATTAGCAGTTTGGAAGGAATTTCTTAAGTTTGGCTTGAAGTGCATTTCAGTGTTGTCGATGTCCGTTTGGGATTCCAAGTCTGGGAATAGCTCCGTATGGTGATTCTGGAGTTGGGAGCGCGATCGGAAGTGAATTCGGAGGTCCGTAGGTCATTTTGAAGTCATTTGGCTAAAGATAGAAAATTAAAGGTTTTGAGGAGTTTGACCGGAAGTGGACATTTTGATATCGAGGTTGGAATCTGATTCCAAAAGTTGGAGTAGGTCCGTAATGTCGAATATGACTTGTGCGCAAAATTTGAGGTCAATCGGACGTGATTTGGTAGGTTTAAGCATCGAAAGTAGAAGTTGGAAGTTCTAAAGTTCATAAAGCTTGGATTGCGGGTTGAGTCATGATTTTAACGTTGTTTGATGTGATTTGAGGCCTCGAGCAAGTCCGTAATGTGTTTTGGGACTGGTTGGAATGATTGGTTGGGGTCCTGGGGGCCTCGAGTGGATTCCGAGTGGTTAACGGATCGAAATTGGGATTTTTGGACAGCTGAAGGATCTGGTTGCAGGTATTTTCGCTTTTGCGGTGGGTTAACCGCAGAAGCGGCCCGCAGAAGTGGAAAGGGAGACGCAGAGGTGATTTTTGGTCTAGGTATCAAGGACCGCAGATGAGGTCAAGGTTCCGCAGAAGCGGGACCGCATCTGTGGAGAAGTGGTCGCAGAAGCGGATAAGGTCGGCTCAGAGTGGACCGCAGATGCGGCCAGATTTTCGCAGAAGAGTGACCGCATCTGTGGAAGGAATATCGCAGAAGTGAAAAAAGGCAGCCTAGGGCGGACCGCAGAAGCGGTATTATATCCGTACCTGCGGAACCACAGAAGCGGTCATAGGACCGCAGGTGCGGAAATACCTGGAGGCAGAAGGTTATTTTAGCTCAGGGTTTGGTCATTCTTCCCCCATTTTTCACTTGGCATGGGCGATTTTCGGGAGTTTCAAGAGGGGATTTTCTTCATCTACGACAAGGTAACATATCCCCACTTATTACGAGTTAAATACATCAATTATGTATGGATTTAAGCATGAATTATGTAGAAAATTTGGGGTTTTGGTAGAAAGACCTCGAAATTATATTCTTGGAATTTAGCCACGATTTTGGGTATGGAATTTAGAGTAAATTATATATTTGAGTTCCTAAGGTCATGGGTAATCTTTATATTCGAAAGATTTCAGATTCCGGGCACGTGGGCCCGAGGGCATTTTGGTCAACTTTTCGATCGGAGTTAGGAATTGCTATAAATTTGATTGTAATGAATATTTGAGCATATAATAATGGATTTGTGTAACCGTTGGCTAGTTTTGGAGCATGGTGAATAAAGTAGAGTCTTCGGAAGGGCGTGGAATGCCAGTTATGGATCTTCGGAGCGAGGTGAGTCTCCTTTCTAATCTTGTAAGAGGGAATTATCCCCATAGGTGAAATAATTGATTATGTGCTCCTATTTGCGGGCGGCTACGTACGCACGAGGTTACGAGAGTCCTTGTGTAGCTACTACTATGCTATTATCCGGGTAGTTAGGACCCAAAAACATGCTATACTTGGATTGTTTATGAACCCATTGATAGCTTGAATTACTTAAATCACATTGAATTAGTAAGTGAATTTCTAAAAGGATTAAACTTCATTTCTTAAAATTTGTTAAAGGAGAATTGGTTTTATTTGGATAAATATTCCCTGATAAGTTCTTATTGACTGATTGAGCATGTATCCTTATGTGTACCTGCATCGCATGCATGATTCGCGAGCAGGGTATGTGTTTATTTATGAAACGGGCTGAACGCCTCGGCAAATTAAATAGATGCATCTATGGTTCGTGCCATTCGATCCTCGGCAGTGCACAGTTTACATTTCTGTTGGAGCACGCCATCGACCTCAGCATGATTTGCGCATGATATATATATTGTTTCCTGAGAATTTTAAATGTTGATATTGCCTTTCATGGCTCGATATAAATTGATAAGATAATGAAAAGTAAACCTTAAAAATCCTTTATTATTTGTTAAAGGTGTTTACCTTTTTTCCCGCTTTGTAAGTTAGAACTGCTATACAAATCCATGATTTCCTCACGCTTTTAGTATATTATTATTGGACCTCTAGCAAGTATTGAAGTCGACTATCTCGTCTCTACTTCTTCGAGATTAGGCGGGATACTCATTGAGTACACGTTGTTTACGTACTCATACTACACTTCTGTGCATTTTTGTTGCACAGGTATATGTAACTCTAGTGGCCTACTGGGCGTAGCAGCACAGATGATTCTGGGACTAGGTGAGCTGCATCATTCGAGACTACCGCAGCTAGAGCAGTCCTTTCCAGTGTACTGTATTTACTTTCTGTCCACTGTATTCCGGATGGATGTTGTATTTTATTTCTTGTCAGTAGATGCTCATGCACTTGTGACACCGGGTTCTGGGATGGTTTGAAGTATTGTATTAACTGCTTATCATTTAAATTTGATTTGAGACCATATTCTTTAAAATTGCTAAATTTGAAGGAAAATCCTAGATTTCAAAAGTATTAAAACGAGATTTTGATTAAGTAATTTGGTTGGCTTGCCTGACAGCAGTGTCCGGCGCCACCGCGACCTTTAGTAGATTTTGGGTCGTGACAGATGCGGTGCTGACGGTGTTCAAAGTTAAATAGGGGATTCTCGATCATATTGAACTGGTTCCGGCGGATCGGGATATAGTGTACATACACCGTCTGAGCTACTAAGCTTTTTACGTGTACCCTTTTGTCATTGGGTACATGCTTCCCCTACCTTCCTTGGTGGTGGATTTCTGCCGCTTCTATGAGGTATGTCCAGCTCAACTTTCTCCGTATGCGTACAAGATTTTCCTTATACTTATCAAGTACGAAGGGTTGGCCGACCGAGGGATTTCTCTACAACACCTACTTCAGCTCTTCACCCCTAATTTTCTCAAAGTACGATGATTCACATGGGCCACCAAGGAGAAAAGGGCTTGGTGTTAAAGATGGAAGATAAGTCAAATCACCACTTTTGGGAGAGCTTCTTCTACATCCGAATAAAGCACGTCGTGTCGAACCCAGCGGGGTCTTTTGAGACGTGGAATTTCACTCGTAAGCTTTCCTTTGTATTTTTGTTATGCAATTTTTCTTAAGATGGTCGTCGGTTGTCTCCCTTTATCGACCCCACTGAGGATTTGCTTTCATTTCTCTAGCCGAGAGAGTACCTCCCCCACTAGTTACTGATATCCACAAGTGGGTGAGCACAATTCTCCCCCATACGATGGGGATTCATGAATGGGCACCTTTCCATGAGAAGCTTGGGCTCAAACCTCTTATCGGTGGTTGGCTCGTTGTGGCCTTGATTTGTTATCTGCTCCGAAGTTCCTTTAACCTTGTCATTATATGATCAGATCCCCTCTTATTGGTAGTTCAGAGATAAGTGAGAAGGGCGAGGGCTCTTGCGGTTGCATTCCATCAACCAGCTCCTTCTGCCCCCCCCCCCCTCCCCTTCACACACACACACCAAGAGCTACTGCGAACGTGGGCGCGCAGAGTTTGGTAGCTCGGCGGACCCCATCCGCGAACGAAACTGTGCACTTGGAGGTTGCTCCTCGGATGGGGACTCCGGTCCCCGCAATCCATTTAACGGATGAACCTTCTCACATTGGTAGCGGAGAGGCCATGTCAAAGAGACAAATGGTAATATTGGAAGGGGATTCTTTAGCTAGAATGCCATCGAGGGGCGACCTCATTTTGATGGTACCCAAAACCAGCGGTGATGCCAGCCTGGGTGCGGAGGCGATACCCATTGTGAGCATTCAAGAGGCTATTATGGTGGAGGGATGGAGTTTTGAGGCTGCCGCTACTATTTTGTATGGCCCATCGATGTCTCGGCCGGGACGTACCCCATTTTAGGCCAGTGAGAGATTGAAGGGCGTCATGGTGGAGGAGTATGAATCTGACTCCGGCATTGATCCTGAGGACATGAGGATGTTCGAGGAGGGCTTTACTAGGATTAATGTAAGGATGGAAGGCCCTTTCTGCTTACTCGAATTCCCGTCGGATTTCTATCTTTTGCAAGACACGGTGGTTTTGGTGCCATAATTCGATCTTCTACGCTCCTCCACTAAAAGAATATCTCTTTAGGAGGTCAACGATTCTGGGTTACCATGTGGTGTAGCCGCGATGGCCCTAAGGGT
The DNA here is from genome assembly GCA_026770625.1 of Nicotiana glauca. Classification (NCBI taxonomy): domain Eukaryota; kingdom Viridiplantae; phylum Streptophyta; class Magnoliopsida; order Solanales; family Solanaceae; genus Nicotiana; species Nicotiana glauca. The sequence goes on from MU757870.1 coordinate 22,251, forward strand.
GAGTTCCCTGTTGTTGGTTTCCTTGTTATGTGCCCTTTGTCTTTACTGACTCTTTCTCTCCTCTCTTTTTTTCATACTTACATTCTGGAGATCGATAGTGCTCGCAAGGTTAAGACACGAGCCAATATTTCTCTAAAAATCGTCAATAAATATCGACGGTATCGCAACAAGTGCCGTGAGATGCACGAGTAGCTCAGGGCAGGTGCTAGTACTGAGTTCGCCAGGGAGGAGCTGGAGAAAAGAGATGAGGAACTGATGTGATCTATCCGCAGATGCAGGAGCTACTTCACTCCAAAGACGAGGAGCTCGAGGTGGGCAAAGGGGTTGTCGCGGAGTGCGAGGACCTTTAGGCGAAGGTGCTGTCTTTACGAGGTGAGCTTGAGAAAAATGCTATTAGATTCGCTGCTCTAAGTGCAGAATGGATGGAGAAGGAGGTCGAGCTAGAAAAGAAAGTGGCCGAGTTGGAGAGAGTCGACAGTGCTCGAATGTCAGCTTTGGCAAGGGAGGCTGTATTAGAAGACACTATCTGCGTCCTCAAGTCTGAGCAGGAACTGAGATGGTGACGACCACACTGTGAGAGGCACGACTTGAGGAGCGGATCGGTGAACTTGATCGGATGCTTCGAGCTTGGGAGACCGAGTTGCAACTCTCGATGCCAAGAAGGCTCAGTTATTGGATCAATCTCCTCCTCAAGAATCCTCCTCTACTATTGTTCCCCTTCGTCTATATGAGCTATGGGTCCATGATGAGGCCCAACGTGATATATACAAGGGTTTATGGGAGGCGGGGAGCGTTCCTGAGGCTGCTTTTGAAGATGCTCGGGTGAAGGCACGCGAGGCGCGTCTCACCTATGGTTATAACCCTACGACGTCGAAGATCGGTGAGGGTGCTGAGATTGAATACATGCTTCTTTCTAATGACCATGATGCTGGGGAGAACGGCGGTAGAGATGATGCCGAGTGAGGAAACTTTTACAGCTTTTGTACTTAGTTTTTTTTCTATTTTCTTTTGTGGTTTGTTTTCACCTTTTTCTTGGGGGACCACTTCTGGCCCTTTGTAAGGCACGGTTGTTGCCCATGTATTTTGAATAAAATAGTCATTTTGCCTTCGACTATGTATCTTTTGACATTCTGTCTTTCTTATTTGAAAAAGATTTTTGGATTTCCCCATGATGAGTCCTTGATTCTCAATTGGGAATTCGAATGCGGTTTTACTTCACTTAATTTGAGTAAGGTCGAAGTCAGACTTGCCAACTCAGGCGAAGTCAGTTTTGACTTATAAATTTGAGCAAGGTCGAAGTCTGACTTGCCAACTTAGGCGAAGTCAGTTTTGACTTGTAGATTCGAGCGAGGTCGAAGTCTGACTTGCCAACTTGGGCGAAGTCAGTTTTGACTTGTAAGCTCGTATATTACTTCCAGTTGGTGATGAACGGGGGTCATAGGGGCGTCAGTTCGAGCGAAGTCGAAATGTGAGCTGAGATTGAATTGCTACCCGTTATGAATTCGAACAAGATCGAGCTTCACTCACTTGGCTATGGACTATGGCCGTAAGGGTGTAAATTCGATCGTGGTCGAGATTGTAACCCGTTGTGAGTTTGAGCGAGGTCGAACTTATTTTCATCTAGTGACAGCTATCGAGTGTAAATTCGAGCGAGGTCGAGATTGTAACCCGTTGTGAGTTCGAGCAAGGTCAAATTTTATTTTCACTTGCCGACGGCCGATGGCCTTAGGAGTGTAAAGTCAAGCGAGGTCAAAATTATAACCCGTTGTGAGTTTGAGCGAGGTCGAACACTATTTTTACTTGGCGATGGCCGATGCCGTAGGGGTGTAAATTCGAGCAAAGTCGACATTGTAACCCGTTGTGAGTTCGAGCAAGGTTGAACTTTATTTTCACTTGGCACGGCCGATGGCTGTAGGGGTGTAAATTCGAGTGAGGTCGTGATTATAACCCGCTGTGAGTTCGATCGAGGTCAAACTTTATTTTCACTTGGTGACAGCCGATGGTCGTAAGGGTGTAAATTTGATCGAGGTCGAGATTGTAACCCGTTGTCGAACTTTATTTTCACTTGGCGACAGCAGATGGAGGTAGGGGTGTAAATTCGAACGAGGTCGAGATTGTAACCTGTTGTGAGTTCGAGCGAGGTCGAACTTTATTTTCACTTGGCGATATGTGGGTTTCGGGGATGGTGAGATTTTTCCGTTGCATTGCTTTTAATGGAGAACATTACTCGTTGCCGCATTATTTATGCTTGCGCCGGGGTGAGTCCCAGTTTGTTCAATTATGCTTTCATTGGAGAGCGTTGTGTGTCAGGGTGAGTCCCGGTTAATTTCGTTTTCATTGGAGAGTACTATGTTTGTTGCACAGTTTGTATGCGTAGGCGGAGTCTCGGTTTACCTCGTTTCTTCGTTGCTCGGCTTGGAGAATCCATTAGCGGGACAGATGATGAACTTATTGCTTGGGTTACTGGGAACCCTGGGGCTTCACTAATTCAAACGAAAATCGAGCATGACTTATAATATTTAATCGGCTGAATTGGAGTAGGATTGTCGTGGCGAGCATACGTGCAAGCTTTTCGAGCTCATGTTCTGTCAGTGTTGGAGAGACCATACGTTCGATGGACCTATTGCTCAGTCTCAGGTTCTGGAAATTATTTCTTAATAATGTCAGCCTATTTGAGTCGTTTCTCTATTCGCAGTATGGTACGGCGCAGAGGGCCTTCCTCGGTCATTGCCTGGGAGGTGGTACGGTGCGGAACATTTTCTTGGTGTATTTGGTAGCGTTCGTCCCTTGTCCGTGCACTTGTGAGAATGTTCGTGTTCCTATCCTAAACCAAAAAGAGAGAAAGTATGATAAACCTAAATGAAATTTCCTGTTACCTTGACCTGGTAAGTCGGTAAAGGGGAAATAGCACGGTAGGGCTACTTGCTTCTCCCCGTGCTCGAATGACAGTTTCGTATTTGGTAGCCGTGTTTGGCTTCGAATTTAGTTGCGTCTAGGCTTCTCGTGTGCTAAACCTACTTTTCCCTTGGGGATCTCGAAATCGAGTCCCGGTCCAATCCCGTCTGATATGTCCAAACAAGAAAGGAAACATGTCATATTTGTTCATAAATCTCATAGTGCGTATGGATAGAAAAATAAAACAGGATACGCTCGTTATTTCAAAGAATCACACAGTAGGCTATCATCCCTTCCCGAGAGATGGGAATGCAGGCTGGCATATAAAGTAAGTACGACAACTAGGATTGTGGTCATGCTAAGTGTGTAGTGACCATAATCCCGCTTTGAACATGCATATGACGTGCCAAGCTCATCGCTACGGACGAGGCATGAGTTTTGTATAGGTATCAGTCATAATTTCTATTTCATGCAAAGATCTAACCCTGATTGGTTTGGTCGCTTCAAAAGCTTGCCTACAACTTTCTCAGGCTGGTGTTCATACAGAGGGTGGGGCTATGGCCACAGGGAAGCGGATCTTTTGGTTTTAGATCTAGAGGGAACTAAAAATTTGGCTAAGAAATTCCAACAGACTGTGCCAAATTTTTTGATCAAAAAGTGTTAAACAAATTAATGAGAAAATGAAGCATAAATCTTAGCCGAAATAATTAACTCTAGATCTAAACATAATGAGTAAGACAATAAGATATAATCAAGCTTATAACCCTTTTTAAGATTATAAAAGATATCAAACATAAACTATAGGCTTACATTATTGATGCGTTGTTCTGTAATGTAAGAACGAAGAAGAAAAGAAGGAGTACCATTGATAGCTACGTGATCTATCTTTATAGATTCAGCAATGACGATTACAAAGATTTGTAACCAAGATCTATACTTTCGCTTTATTTTTGTTAGGGATACTCTCCTCTTTGTCTCTCTTTCTCGAAGGAGAGAGGCTCCTTTTTTCCGCATTCTCACCTCTTATATATATTATAAGTATTCTCTTTTGTCCAACGGTTCTTAGCCAGAATACCCTCATCCCTTCATCGTACTTTACATTGCTCCCCTTAAGTATCACAGCATATATTTTGTCGTACAAGCTTTTCGATGGCTCGATCTCGACAGTGGCCGAGATGCTCGTCGTTATTATGCCTTATGGATACAATCATGGCATAGTCGACCCCTTGCCATTCCTTTTAGCGCTAATCCACGCATGGTCAGAATTTGACCCATACAGTAGCGATGTCAATCTTATTGTTTAAAAGCTTTTATTTTTATATCTTGCCGCTAATGATTAATGAAAGCAAAGCTTCCCCTTTGACTTATATAACTTCATCCCTTTTATCTCTTCATTTCTTTATTATGAATACTTTCGATAATATTAATCAAATCTAGTTCTGCTGAGTTTCTTAATTCATTTATCTCGACGTGTGTATATCAGAAGTCACCTTTTATTAGTATCGTTCGATTTTTGGCTCAAAAGTGGTGTGAATGGGAAATGGGGGAAATTTTTTTTCCTTTACGAGGTAACATTGTCCCATATTAGAGCAGAAAAATATATCTGGAAGGTTTATATACAATTGCACTTTTTTGTGCTTTGAAAGGGTTGAGAAGAAGGTAAGTCTCGCGCAGTTGTCGCTCAAGTTTGGGTTTGGATCAGATTTATATGCTAAAATTAAAATATTAATATTTAATGATCGTTTTCTAACGGTAATTTAATTTCCCACCGATTTTATTTTCCATTTTATTTTGCATAAATAGTCATTTCCGACATAGTCGTTTTATGCAAAAGGCCACGTGAAAGAAGTTGCATCTCTTCATTTGAACCCAAGCTGTTGGCTATAAATACCAAGCCATTCCATTTGTGTTTATTGTTCATTAGTATTTGAAATACGGCTCCACCATCATTGTAAATCCATTCTATCCTGCGAAGAAATACTCAAAAACCTCGGATACTAGGAGATGATTAAGTTCTTTAAGGAAATATTGCCAATTCGGTGGAGCTCAGATTCTTTCATTTCCAGTTCACCCACGTTTCTGTTTTCTGTAAGTTTCCCGAATTTATTTGTGAATACAGAATACTAACAAGTATATTAGTTTTAAGAGGCCATAATAAATTTCATAAGCACCACGTATTGTCGTACGAACTTGAGACCCAGTCTCTCAGCCATATACTATCAAGGTGTAAGACCTTTTTTTTTTTTTTTTTTTTTTCCTTTTGTCTGGAGATCAAGTTACAAGTCCATTTTCAAATAAAAATGCGTAATTGAAGAAAACTTCACTAGTATATTCACGTGTTTAGGTTCATCTACGGTTTTGTTAATATTATCATTTGCGTTGAAGAATACAGAACTGATATTTACTACGTAAAATAGAGCTGTTTGATAAAATTGACAAAGAAGAGAAAAACTGACTCAAGTAGAAGATGCAATGTAATGCTCAAACGTCCATTCACCAAGAAGAAAAGAAAAGAGCTTGGTGAGAAAATTCGGGTGTGTAGTAGAATTGGCAGCCTCTAAATTCAGATTTAGTGGGAGGGAGAAGTATAATGAGTTAACAGGCTTTGCAGCTCTTCCTACAATATCCTGGAAGGCCTGCACTTCCCAGCATATACTCTTGATTCTTGGTACATTCCCCAAGGGCAGCCCATCTCTCACAATTCTCATCACGATCGCTGCAATTTCCTTCAGTATCCACAGTTTTGTCAAAGGAATCCACATGAATCCACTTTGTTGCTGACCATTTCTCACCTTGAATGACAGGGCACCCACCATGGAGGCTAAGAGGATCAGGAGTGGCATTTGGATGGAGACTATAGAAAAGAAGAGCATCTCCTTTCCGTGGTTTCACTAATAAATTCCAAGTAAATGGAAAGTTAAAAAGCAGATCAGATGCACAATATATAAGTCGCAGCAAATAGCACTATGCAACAATTCTGAGATATCCTAAATCGTATAGTACCTGGTATGCCCTTCTTTGCACATTCAGACAAGCTGTGATCTGCTGTCATCGACCTACGCCGAGGTGATTCCTGTAGAAAGTTCCAATATTTGTTGGGTAACGAATGTGCCGGAACAAATCTTTAAAAAAAAAAAAAAACCAAGAAGACCCCAAGAGCAGACTGTAGTATGAATTTGGTTACGCTGAACTGCAAAATGTCATCTCGGCAGTACCATTCAATTTACAGAGAGGAGGAAAACAGACAACTCTAATAAACAAACAAGAGGAATCAAACAGCACATATCCAAGCAAAAATGCAACATTCGCCAAGCTCAGACACTGCTTTAATAGTACGGCTTACCGCAACTGAAATATGCCATAACAGAAGCGAAAATTTAGCTTTCTAACTGACCTCCATGCTTTTGCCAGTTTTCCCGCTGTGTACACATGTGCCCTTCAATTATGACACTAAAAAGCTCATATTCTTTTAGTTCTTGGTTCCTATATCTTGGTTTAATCTTCCAAAATTTCAATAACACCACTTCAAACTAACTTATCACCTTTAGACCTAACCCCACAAATAAAAGAATGCAGGTACTGCAAGGGTAACATAAGAATGGGCATCTTAAAATAGATAGAAGCAGAAGACAAATGGCCTCCTCATAAGTCATAACCCAATAAGCAGAATGCCTAATATAATTGAACTCGTGGTAAAGAAGTAGAATGGAATCAACAGTAGATAAAACTTAAACTAACCTCTGCTTTAGGGAAGACAGTTTCACCTCCCTTTTCAACATCTGTGAGATACATAAGTACAGTGGCCAAGCGATGTCCACCTCGAGCAATATTAACCTTGTCTACAAAGTAATCGTAGTGTGGCTCATATTTCTGCCCCTCCTCATATCGTAGTACTTGTATTTCTTCTCCATTCTCTGTAAGCAAGAAATAACTATAACATATTCTAGTTACTTAATGTAGTGTCACAAAAAATTTCTAACTAGCAGATATAGTGATGTAACTTAATGGAGAGAACGACGAATATCTCCACACTAGTAAAAAAAAGTAGTTCATAAGTTAATTTTAAAAAGGTGGATAATTTTTATAATAAAGGTAAATTAATAACTTAAGCCTTAGAGAATGTGTAGTTAAAAAGTTAACAGCTTTTAATATAGCAGAAAGCATACAAGAAGTACAATCATCAACAGTTCAAAATCATGAACTTATAATAGGTTTTCTGAATAAGAATAGATGCATTATGAAACAGTGAATAGTGAACAGAATGGATAAGTTTTTAAACTAAATTTGTTTCCTTTATTCTAGTAGGTTGCACTCTTTGATGTTAACCACATTATGCTATTAACCGTATTAAAGCTTAGTCAAACTCAACATTTGCAAAACCTGTCACAGTTGGTTCTGTCAAATTATACAGTATAAAAGGAGGAGTTTTCAATTGATGTTCAGTCAGCTACAAACATTTTCCTGAAGTTAGTAAATTTTGTACATGACAAGGTTAATAGGTGTGGACTAAAGAGAATCTTCACTTTGCAACTAACTATTGATGAGTTCAGATAAGGTTAACATAGAATTTATCATTCAGTGGAACTCATACCTTTTGGTAGAAAAGTCCAAGTTGCTATCTTCTCCTCTATCCCAGAAACAATAGGATCCTGCAGCACGAGAGGCGAGAGAAAATTTCACAAAATCAGAGATACAGAAACAGGAAATGAAAAGTTATCAAGTATGAAGCTATAATTTTGTCTTAAAACAAGTGATGCCATCTGAAGCCTGTAACAAGTCATCAGCTAATTATTAGAGGGAGAAATCATCAAATTATTAGATTAAAACAACAATGACTGTGTCGAGGATGGAGCGGGTATGGCCAAGTGGATCAAAGGCAGCGGATTGTGAATTCCGAACATGCGGATTGAGTACCTGTTGTTCACCATCAGTAAAAGATGTGCCAAATACACTAATACATAAAGGAACCACATCTGGTTTAGAGATATTTAAGGAACTTTGCAAAAAAAGAAAACAAAACACACGCTCATAAAGCTCAATTCCTGGATCTGCCTCCGTGGACAAGGTTATTTCAACCAATTCCCCCTTATCTGGTACCGACATCATGGTTTAAGAAATAAACCAGAACGTATGAAAAAACAAACTACTCGATATTTGGATACCCAGAAATAGTAGGGGATCGATTCCCAATTGTGGCTTTCAGAGTGTCAAGATGATAAGAGCTCAAGGTGAGCAACAATGAAGTTCTGTGATGAGCTCCATGAAAGCGGATGAGAGAGAGAGAGAGAGAGAGAGTTGCAGAAAACATATTGTATTTTCATATTGTGTATGGAAGATGTTCAGATTAAGAGGAGATGACAGACTTACTTTTATAAACTTTTCAATGAAGAAGGGATCGGGATATTGTGCTAGGCGAATTGGAGCATTCTGGGAGCCCTCGTGACTTTGGACAATGCAGGCGTATCAAGGCTGAGGAGGTCGTGAGAGCTATGCGCAAGAAGAGTAGGGGTAGAGCGACAGGGCCAGACGAGATTCCGGTGGAATTTTGGAAGTGTGTGAAGAGAGCGGGTTTGGAGTGGTTGATAAGGCTTTTAATGTTATTTTTAAGGAGAAGAGGATGCCAGATGAGTGGAGGTGGAGTACGGTGGTTCCATTGTATAAGAACAAAGGTGATATCCAGAGCTGTAACAATTATAGGGGTATCAAATTACTGAGTCATACCATGCAAGTGTGGGAGTGGGTGGTTGAAGCAAGGGTGAGGATGATAGTGTGTATGTCGGACAACCAGTTCGGATTCATGCCGGGTCGTTCTACTACCGAAGCAATACACCTTGTTAGGAAGTTGGTGGAACTATGCAGAGAGAGGAAGAAGGATCTGCACATGGTGTTTATTGACCTAGAGAAAGCATATAACAAGGTTCCTAGGATCTGCACATGGTGTTTATTGACCTAGAGAAAGCATATAACAAGGTTCCTAGAGAAGTTCTCTGGAGATGCTTGGAGGCTAAAGGTATGTCGGTCCCCTACATTATGGCGATTAAGGACATGTATGATGGGGCTATGACTCGGTTAAGGACAGTTGGAGGCGACTCTGAGCATTTTCCGATTGTAATGGGGTTACACCAAGGTTCGGCGCTCAGTCCGTTCTTATTCGCCCCGATGATGGATGCATTAACACACCATATTCAAGGGGAGGTGACATGGTGCATGCTATTTGCCGATGACATAGTTCTAATCGATGAGTCGCGAGCCGGTATTAATGAGAGGCTAGAGGTTTGGAGATAGTCTCTTGAGTTTCAAATTGAGCAGGTCGAAGACGGAATACCTGGAGTGTAAGTTCAGTGTTGATCCGCGCGAAGTGGGCGTGAATGTGAGGCTTGAATCACAGATCATCCCGAGTAGGAGCTGCTTCAAGTACCTTGGGTCGATGATCCAAGGGGGAGGGGAGATCGACGAGGATGTCACACACCGTATTGGGGTAGGATGGATGAAGTGGAGGTTAGCATCTGGAGTCATGTGTGACAAGAGAGTGCCAAAGATACTCAAAGGTAAGTTCTATAAAGCGATGGTTAGACCGGCCATGATGTATGGGGTTGAGTGTTGGACTGTTAAGAACTCACATATCCAGAAGATGAAAGTAGAAGAAATAAGGATGTTGAGGTGGATGTGCGGGCACACTAGGATGGATAAGATTAGGAACGATGTTATTCGGGAAAAGTTATGCGTGGCACCCATTGATGACAAGATGCGGGAAGCGAGGCTCAGATGGTTTGGGCATGTTTAGAGGAGAAGCCCAGATACTCCGGTAAGGAGGTGTGAGCGGCTGGTTATAAAGGGCATGCGAAGAGGTAGAGGGAGGCCTAGAAGTATTGGGTAGGGGTGATCCGGCAGGATATGGCGAGGCTTCAAATTTTCGAGGACATAATACTTGATAGGAACATGTGGAGGTCGAGTATTAGGGTTGTAGGTTAGGAGGTAGTTGAGTCTTGCCTTATGCCATAACTTTGTGAGACTAGTTTGGTATGGATACTACTTCACTTTTGCTTTGTATCCTTCTTCTTGAGTTCATGTTGTTCCTATTTTTCATATTATTTTTGTTGTGCTACTGATATTGTCTTCTTTTGTCTTTTTGTTTTCTTGAGCCGAGGGTCTTTTGGAAACAGCTTCTCTACTCCTTCGGGGTAGGGGTAGGGGTAAGGTTTGCGTACACACTACCCTCTCCAGAACCTACTAGTGGGATTTCACTAGGTCGTTGTTGTTGTTGTGTATGGAAGATTCCAGATATGTACTGTACATGTATATATATAGACACACGTCTAGGCTACTTCTAACTAACTAATTAGTTGCAACTAATCACTACTAATACACATAAATACATAAAGCTTAATATCCCCCCCCCCCCAAGTTGGAAGTGAGTACTTCACTAACAACTTACTGAGAACCCCACAATGTTTACTCCAGTCAAGGCCTTTGGTGAGAATGTCGGCCAATTGAGCATGAGTGGGAACATGAGCCAAATTGATCAACCCTTCTTGAAGTTTGGCTCGTACAAAATGACAATCCACCTCAATGTGCTTGGTCCGTTCATGGAAAACAGGATTTCGAGCTATATGAAGAGCTAATTGGCTATCACAGAAAACAGTGACAGGCTTTGGAAATGGGACAGCTAGCTCCTCGAGTAACCTGCACAACCAAGTGAGCTCACCAACAACTTTTCGAAGAGATCTATATTCTGCCTCGGCTGAAGAAAGAGAGACCGTTTCTTGTTTATTGGACTTCCAACTTATGGGACTATGTCCCAAGAGAACTATGTAGCCACTGACTGACCTTCTGGAGTCGGGACAAGCAGCCCAGTCGGAGTCGCAATAGGCCTTGACAGTGCAGTCTGGATCATTAGAGAAGAAGATTCCCAGTGTAGGATCATTTCTCAGATATCGTAACAAGTGAAAAGCAGCCTTAAGATGAGGTTCTCTAGGGTCTTGCTTAAATTGGCTAAGGTGTTGGATTCCATAAGCAATGTCCAACCTGGTATTAGTAAGGAAGTTCAGCTTTCCAATGAGCTTCCTATAATATATAGGATCATTTAATACAGCACCAACCTTAGCCTGCAACTTAACAGAGGGATCAAGGGGAGATGACAGCCCACTGTAGGCCATACAATCATATTCTTTAAGGAGATCAATCATATTCTTTAAGGAGATCAAGAGAAAATTTCCTTTGTGAGATGAGAACCCCATCAGTTTTATAAAGAACCTCTAACCCCAGAAAGTAGTCTAATCTGCCCAAATCTTTGATTTTGAAGGTGTTATGTATGAAGCTTTTTAACTGATTGACCTCTTCCATGTATGTTCCTGTGATAAGCACATCATCAACATAGACACTTATGTACATAGTGGAGGAGTCTGTTCTTTTGCAAAATAAGGAATAGTCATGGAGGGAATGCACATAGCCTCTAGACTATAGTGCCTCAGCTAGCTTGGCATACCATTGCCTACTAGCTTGCTTCAACCTATAAAGAGATTTGTTCAGTCTACAAACAACACTTGGAGTGAACACCTCAAGGCCTGGGGGAATTTCCATGTAGACTTCCACGTGCAAGTCCCCATGGAGGAAAGCGTTATTGACATTAAGTTGAGAAATGATCCACTTTCTCTTTACTGCAGTGGAAATAAGAGCCCTAACTGTAGTTAACTTCACAACAGGTGAGAAAGTTTCAGTATAATCCACCCCAGCTTGCTCTGTGTACCCCTTGACTACTAGTCTTGCTTTGAACCTTTCAATGCTCCCATCTACTTTGTGTTTCACCTTGTAAACCCATCTACAACCAATGGTCTTCTTCCCTGGAGGTAATGGAACCAAATCCCATGTGTGGTTGACATGTGGGGCCTCAAACTCTTGAGTTATAGCAGCCTGCCAAGCTGGTTAAGTGTTGCCTCCTCATACGAGCATGGCTCATTAATATTGCAAACATTCATCACAAATGAATGACTATCATGAACTAGGGATTCAGGTGAAATATGATGATGCAAAGAAAATAAAGCAGCAAGGGATGAGGATGACATAGCAAGAATATCTGAGCTTAATTTGGGGATAGAACAAACATAGTCTTGAAAGTGAGAAGGCAGGTGATGTTCTCTCTGAGATCTCCTAAGTGTAGATGCATGCTCAGGTGGTAGAGATTCAGATGGAGAAGCAGGTGGTGAAGATACAAATAGAGAAGCAGGGGAGGATTGCAATTCAGGAGAGGGAGAAGGAAAGGAATCAGGAGAGTGAGAAGGAAAGGAGTCAGGATGAGTAACAGGTTGGTGGTGTCAAGAGAGTCCAGGAAAGGAGCCGAGGATGGAGGAGCAACATGTGACATTGGACTATCAAAAGGGAAGACGGTTTAATAACATCTCTGGAAACATGAATTTTGTGAGTGGTGAGATTCAATACTTTATATCATTTGCTATCGAAAGGGTATCCAACAAAAACATAGGGAACACTCCTGGGTTCAAGTTTATCTCTGTGCACTTTAGGCACAGTGGGATAGCATAAGCACCCCAAGGATCTTATATGTGAGTAGGATGGTTTCTTATTGAGTTCAAAAGGACATTTATTTTTGAGCAATACAGTTGGCAACCTATGTATAGGATAGGTTGCAGTAAAGATACATTCTCCCCAGAATTTCAAAGGCAATTTTGAATGGAAAAGCAGGGCCCTGGCAGTCTCAAGAAAGTACTTGTGTTTTCTTTCTACCACCCCCATTTTATTGTGGGGTGTAAGGACAAGTCTTTTGATGAATTATACCTTTGGATTGAAAAAACAGAGTAGCTTCTGTGCCAGTGAATTCCAGTCCATTATCAGATCTAATAGATTGAATGGACTTCTGAAATTGAGTTTCAATTAGAGATACAAAGGCTTGCATGATTTGGAGTGCATTGCTCTTGCAACTAAGTAAGTGAGTCCATGTGGTTCTACTATAGTCATCCACCATAGTGACGAAGTATTTCTGATTTCTATTGGTTGGAACATGATAAGGACCCATAGATCCACGTGTAAGAGCTCAAATGGCTTGGTGGAAATGTTGGATCTTTGGGGAAAGGGCAATCTGGACTGTCTGGCCATGGGACAAATGGGGCAAAGGAAAGGTTGTTTAGAAAAAAAAGAGACTAGTATAGTAGAAATGCTTCTCATCTTAACAAAAGGGACATGCCCAAGTCTGTTATGCCACAACACTTCTACATTATTATCATGAGGTGTGAAAGAGCATTGAGAAAAATTAAAAGAATGCAAAGCAGTGGACTGTGTCTTATGATCAGTGGAACTATTTACAGATGTAAGAGATTGATACTGTGGAGTATTTACATCACAATGAGGAAGTAGAGTAGAGGAAACAGAAACATTAGAAATTGAGCTACCATTATCCAAGCAATGAGAGCATAAGAAATATAAATCACCGTTGATCTTACCAATCACCAGAGGCCTCTTCATTGAAGGGGCCTGCAGCAGACATGAAGAAGTAGTAAAGGCAATCAGAGAGTTTAGATGTGCAGTAATAGAGGAGACAGAAATGAAGTTGAATTTAAAAGCAGGGACAACGAGAACTTTATGCAAGGTGATTTGAGATGTAAGTGCAATACTACCAACTTCTGTCTCCTTAACCTTATAACCATCTGAAGTGCGGCTAACAGGAGATAACATAAAGGTTTAGTTTCAAGAAAAATAGATTTATTTTATGTCATGTGGTGTGAGGCACCAGAATCCAGTATCCATGTGTGAGACATAGTTCTGAAACATTTGCAATGAGAATTGCCATGACTAACAGAAGAGGAGCAAGCCATAATACCTGCGAAATTGACTGCTCCACTACTCAAGTGAGTGTCAGCAGAGTCCTCTCCATTGGTGCTTTGAAGATGTTGAAGCAGGTTTACTAACTGACCATAGTGCTCCTTTGTGATTCCAATGGTCGCCACATTGTGCTGCTTGTCCTGTGAGCTTGAACCATCTTCCTTAACAGACAACTCCTGAGTAGGTGCAGCATGTGCATTAGCCATGATACGTTTCCCTTTGGTATTAACTCTAGGATTTGGAATGTAATTCTGGGGATAGCCGTGCAGTTTGTAACATCTATCTCTCGTGTGTCCTACAGTTTTGCAATAATCGCAAAAAGGACGTGAAGTTCTGCCTCCAATGGACTGATTATTTGACGATAATTTGTTCTGAAATTAGCATTTCCTTGAGTATTAGAATTGACATTTCCCTCTGCATTCACGTGAAGAAGTCAACTCAAAAACCAGTTGATTGGAGGTCGCATCTCCCTTTGTTTCTCATCTTAAATGAGTAAGGAAAAAGCTTGTGCTAATGAAGAAAGAGGATTCATCATTAAAATGCTTCCACGCACTACTGTGTATATCTCGTTAAGTCCCATAAGAAATTGGATCAAGCGCCTATCTTGCTCTGCCTTGTATAATTTTTCCTTGGCACCAAAATTACACTGGCAATTGCACTGTGCTTTCGTACTCAGGTTACTCAATTCTTCCCAAAGTTTCTTCATTTTGGTGTAATAGTTCGTGATATCGAGAGCTCCCTGAGTTAGATCATTTATCTCTTTCTGGATTTGATACAGTCTAGCACCATTAGTTTGTTCGTAACGATCTTCCAGTTCTGTCCATAATTCAGCAACTTCATCTGCATACTCAACATTATCTGCGATGTCCTTCAAAAGGGAATTAAGGATCCATAAAGTGACCATATCGTCACATCGCACCCACTGGCGATAATCGGCAGACTGAGAATCCGGCCGTTTGCGCTCTCCACTAATAAAACAAAGCTTTTTCTTAACGGATAAGGCTTGCATAACCCTACGCTGCCATGAGCGATATCCAATTCCATTAAAAGGTGCAGAAACTACCATGACTCAGGGTTATCAGACGGATGAAGGTACAGAGGGCTGTTAATGTCAACTCCAACATTAGCAACTCCACCGACCGCCGCAACTGCACCTGCATGTGCGTTGACATCATTCTGGTCACTCTGATCGAGAATAGCCATCTAAAAGTAAGGAGATGAAATTGAACGAGAGAGAGTAGAACAGAGGTGAAATCAAACGAAAAAATGTGAACAATTGAGGGCAAATCGCTGACTTGCGCAATTTTTGTTCGAAATTAGGGCAAATCGAAATTATAGAATAAATTAGGGCAAAGACAAAGAAGTAGATATGAAAATCGGGAATTTCGCGGATTACGAGCTCCCGTGCTCTGATACCATGTCCAGATGATAAGAGCTCAACGTGAGCAACAATGGAGTTCTGTGATGAGCTCCATGAAAGCGGATGAGAGAGAGAGAGCTGCAGAAAACATATTGTATTTTCATATTATGTGGATGGAAGATTCCAGACATATACAGTACATGTATATATATAGACACGCGTGTAGACTACTTCTAATTAACTAATATCACTACTAATACACATAAATACATAAAGCTCAATACAGAGAAATTACAAACTACCAGACACATCAACCGGGAAGAATTACGAATCAAAGACTATTATCACTGGGGATCATCTAACCCCCAGCACGATCTCCTACCAGACTATGTGATGGAAAATGTTCGTTCGAAGCTTGAAAAGTGAAGATCCAGAAAATTCCAAACGCTAGCACAATGATAATGCAAGTGAGCATATGGAAATTCAAGCTGTATAATCACATTATTGATAGATATAGCAGTAAAGTCGTGAAATCAAATGTATCAAAAGGAAGATACAATATTGTAAGATGGATACATTGAAAGTGTGAAAACGAACCTTAGCTTTGGGAATGAACATTCCGGAGCTAGTCCTAACCTCACTGGTCTTACTATTTCCAGACTCATTATCTGCCACAGCCGATCTCTTCAGCTCCGATTTTGCCTACAGCAATCCCCAAAGTCAATACAAAATTCAGCTTCGAACACAAAACAGATCAAAACATATTATTAAATAGAAAATGACACTCACGAGAGATATCAAGTGATTGCATTCTTCATCCGTAAGAAATCCTTCATATACAAATGCTCTGCAAGCAATCAAAAAATTATTTGGCGAAACAGAAACATATTCATTAAAAAGTTGAAAACATAACACGTTTAATTACGATTTTTTATTTTTATCATTTTAGACAGGGAATTAACAACTAGTAGAAGCAAAAAAAAATTACCTAGGTTTCCATGAAATTTGCTTAGCTTTGGATGGATTGATGATCGCTGAGCTGGACGATTCGCGCACGAAAGCTATGATGAAGAGGAAGAAGAAACTAGCGAGCTGCAAAGAGCTGTTCATGAGTTCAGGCAGTTGAGTTAGGGGGAGTGTTCCAGTTTCGAAGTATCTAATTCTGAATCTAAATCCAGTTGACTTGAAGTAGTAAACTGACAGAAGAGATAGAGATAAGTTCCTATAGGCTGGCTGCTATAGACTGAGCTACAAAAAAAAAAATTACAAACCACCGCGTCGTGTGGGTAATTTGTATTTACTTGTCTCTTCACTGTAATTACATATCCCGCCCTAAGAACGGCATTAATTGAACCGTCTTTTTCTAGTACTAAATAAGAGTGTACTGTGGACCGGGCCTAGCCCGGAACTGGCCCGAGACCGCGGGCCAAATGGACCTAACGGGCCGATTTTTAATGGTACATTAAGTCCGTAATGGGCCGGTCCAATCCAAATAGCCCGTGAGCCCGGGACCGGCAGGTGGGCCTGGGCCAGTTCAACCGGACCCCAACGGCTATTTTTTTTAAAAATGACCAACGGTCAGATTTTTAAAATCTAGCCATTGGCCTTAAATTTCCAACCGTTTGGGACTTTAAAAAATAGTCATTTGGCCCCCAAACTTTATATAATTACACTTATTCTCAATTCTCAACTATAAATATCCCCTTATTCTTTTATTTTTACTCACAAGATCCATCAATCTCTATCTAATTTTCTTCTATAATTGCTTACTTTATTATTGCAATTTCGTGAAAAATTGTGAAGTTGGTGAATTGAAGTACTCAAGTCTTCAACGATATTCAATTTTCAAGAAGTTGTTCGTCAATTCGGTAAACTCGTTCCAACTCTTAAGTTTTAAGAATATAATTTTGTTTCTTTTAGTTTGTATAATTATAATTAATATGGCCTTTTCTTTGGAAAAAATATTTGGTGGTAAGGGAAAATCTAAAATTGGTGAATCTAATCGCCAAGCTACTACCCTTCCCCCGGCTCCCCGACCCAGACCTGTTACCCGTCCTCCTCCACCTATTATTCTTGATAGTGATAACCCTTGCTTTCAATTTTCCGATAGTCAATTTTGTCATGATGTTGCACCAGGTCAACAATTAAATGAAGAAGTTATGAATGTTTTTTATCCTAATCAAACTATCTTTGAAAATGATGAGGAAAATGATGATGTAGATGAAACGCAACCGGATTTAGATGATATACCTACTAGTCCTGTTAATAACCCAACTGACGCCCTGCTTGACTCCACCTGTAGTAACCCCTACTTTCAATAAACAACCTACTAAATGCCCCGAAACATCACTTGTTTGGCACTTTTTTACTCAATTAAGAGAACAAAATAAGGCTAAGTGTAAAACTTGTGGGGGTTTGATGGCGCATAAATTTACTGGAGGCCGTGGCGGTACGGGTAGTTTGACTAGACACATAAAGACACACCCTAGAGATAAAGCTAGATATTTTGAAATGAAAGCGCAGCTAGAGGGGAGAAGTGTAGATACTACGGTTAACCCTAGTACAGGTTCAAATCTAGTTCAACCAGGAATTAACACTGTGACCGGTGGCATTTTATATTACAATCCAAATAAAGATCGTGAAGAATTAGCAAAAATGGTTACTGTTATGTGCTTACCCTATAGTGTTCCTTCTAACCCTGACTTTGTGCATTATATTAGAAGAGTTTTTAATCCTACTTATAAAGGTTGGCCTCGCGTAACCGTAAGGAGCGATATTTATAAATATAAACATGAATATGAACAATATTTGCGGTATTTATTTACTCATATAAATTGTCGGATTGCTATTACTACTGATATTGATAGAAATAGTAATGACTATGACTATCTAACTGTTACAAGTCATTGGATAGATGAGGAGTGGATAATGCAAAAGCGCATTATTGCTTATAGAATAATTAATTCACGCCACATAGGTAAGTTTATTGCTAACACAATTACAGATATTTGTAGATATTTTTGCATTAGAGATAAAATAATGGCAATTTCTATGGATAATGCTTCTAGTAACACTAATGCTATAGGCTTACTTACAACTACACTAAATGTTGCATTTAGTAATTATTTTCATGTTATATGTGTTTGTCATATTTACCATTTAATCATCGGTGGTGGTATGAAAATTTTAAATTTGGAAATTGAAAAGGTTAAAATGGCTCTTAATTGGCTATTTTATTCAAATAGTAGAAGTAGACTTAGAGAATATTTTAAAAAATGTGATAAATATGGCCTTAAAGAAAGAAAGGTTCCTAAACCTTGTCCGAGTAGATGGAATTATATGTACGAAAGTTTAGTTGTTGCATATGAATATAGAAACTCAATAAATGCAACGTTTAATGCTCGTGTTGGTGGTGAGGATGATAATGAAATCCTTACAAATCAAGATTGGACGAATGTTAAAATTCTTATAGATTTTTTAGAATAATTTTATATTGCTACAAATACATTTTCTGGGCAATATTATCCTACTATTTTAAATTGTTTAGTTTATGTTGCAACACTATGTGATGTGTTTGTTCAATTTTCAGAGGGTGGGAAAATTTATCTAAGTTGCTATAACTGCAATAAAAGAAAAGTTTAAAAAATATTTTTTCCCTATCTCCCCTATGTATGGTGTTGCTGCCATGTTAAATCCTACCATGAAATTAGGAGGTCCTCACTTTTGGCATTCAAATATTAATAGGGCTTTAGATCTTTCAGACGAGGAATTAGCTACACTTGCAGATGCAAAAGCCTCAATTAAAATAAATACTCAAACAATTTATAATGCTTATCAACCAGCCTTAGATCATGCTAGACCACATGTTCCAACTCCTGCTTCGTCTAGTTCGCAATCATCTAAAAGAAATGCGGGCCTAAAAACACTTAGTTCTTGGACGGATTTCAGGGGTTCTCAAGGTGATAATATTGATGATACTTTACATCTAAATGAGCTTCAAATTTATTTGTCGCAGGGCCTTGAAAAGAAGAATCCAGGCGACACCTTTGATCTTTTGGAATGGTGGAAGGCCAGAGAAAAACACTTTCCGATTCTTGCAAGGATGGCTAGGGATATTTTATGTATTCAAGCTTCAACATTGGCATCAGAGAGCGCTTTCAGTTACCATAGAGCGTCTATGAGGGAGAGCTTGGAAAAATCAGTACTCTTCAGAGATTGGATCCGTTCGGAAAGAAGAAATTTTGGACTTGCAGAATCGCAACCAGATATAGACGAAGCTTATGAAGAAATAATAGCGGAACTTGCAGAGGATGCTACTTCGCCCGGAAGCGGTGATGAACAAGCTTATTTTCTACCGCCACCAACGGAAATCCTTGAAGGATTTATGAAATTTGTTAGAGATACTATGTAGATTATGGTGTAACTTGTACTTTGGCACATCTTCTTTAGTTTTTTTTCTTTTAATAGTAGTATTAGCACCTTGGTGTGCTCATTCCATTGGGGGGAGGAAGGACTAAGAAAGATATTGCCATTTTTGTTAATGTCGTAATAATAAAAATTATAAGACATTCCCTTGAATATCTCTTTGCAATTTTTTTTTATGTTTAAATTTGACTCTTTAGAAAATTTAACTTACAATTCTATAATATATTTACAAGAAGTTATATAAGGCAATATATATATATATATATATATATATATA
>MU757870.1:43806-74402 GCA_026770625.1 Nicotiana glauca
GTAGAAGCGAAATCTGGACTAGTCATAAAGGGTTTTATTGAAACATTTCATCCGCGAGGATTATGTAATTTCCACCATTTTTAGCGTGCTTTGAGAGCTTTTAGGCAATTTTGAAGAGGGATTTAAGGAGGAATGATTAGAGATAAGTTCCTTGGCTTAAATACACGAGATTATGATAGATTTAACATGGAAATTGGTTGAAATTCATTAAAAAGGGGTAAAGCTAGGGCTTGAGTTTTTTATATTTCAAATTGGGATTTGATAGGTCATTTGAGCTCGGATTTGGGAGTTCTTGGTATGTATGGACTCGTGGCGAGACGAGAAATCCGGTAATATGAGTTTTGTAATTTTTCGAGAAGCAGGCCCGGGCTCGGATTTTGCTAGTTTTGAGATTTTTGCTATTTTTCGATTGTTTTCGATTGGGTACTGTTCTCTTCTCATATTGTGATGAATTTGCTCTGATTTTGGTTAGACACGACGCGCGTGGAGGCCGATTTGAGGGGCAAAGGCATCACGATCTAGAGATTGCACCGGTTCGAGGTGAGTAATACTTGTAAATGATACCTTGAGGTTTGAAACCCCAGATTTGCACATTATAGTGCTATATTGAGGTGACTTGCACGCCGGATATAAGCGTGGGGTAGAGCACCGTTGGGGATTGTGACTTGGTCCGTCCCGATTGTTGATTTTACCGTGTATTTGACTGAAACTACTTGTTATCATCATAATTTGGGCTGATTGCCATGTTTGGGCTTCGTGCCAACTATGTAAATCCTTCGGAGATTGATATTACTATTTTAGCATATCTTGCATATCATTTAGTTTCAGTCCAAGGTTTTAAATACTGTTTTGCAAACTCAACCATACTTCTAAGTTTTGAAAACTCAAATGATACTTTAAATGATATTTCGGGCTGAGAAATACCGTTTTACAAATGCCCAAGGGGCTTATGTTAATTTCTGGACTGAGCATGAATCCGGCTGTGTGCCGCAGCAGTGATTTTGAAATAGTGGTAACAATGACACTGTATGATGTAACTTGAAATAGTGGTAACAATGACACTGTATGTTGTAACGTGCAACAGTGGTAACAATGACACTGTATGATGCGACTTAAAGCAGTAGTAACAATGACACTGTATGATGTAAATTGGTCAGGTAACAATGACTGACCGGTCAGGTAACAATGATTGACCAGGAATTAATTGATGCCACGAGATGGCTTGATATTGCGCTTGGGCTGTAGGAGCCCCTCCGGAGTCTGTACAAACCCCTAGTGAGTGCCGTCGACGTTAAATGGATCGGGCTGCACACCGCAGCGGGTATCAGAGTGTACCGTCATATGCATTGAATTGCACTCATGCATTTGTTCCTATTTGTATTATTTGTCATGACATTTCAGCACTCGCATTTCATTGGCTTCCATGCTACCTCTTCACTGCTTACCTGACACCCTGGTATTATTTGTTAATGGAGTGCTGTGCCCGAGGGGCTGATTTATGTCCTCACTTGCACTATTTGTTTCACATTCATTTGCTTAACTGTTGGAAAAAGGATATTTTTGAAAAAAAGGTTTTAAACTGAGTCACGATATTTCTAAAGTTTTCACGGTTTCACTGTTTTCTCAAAGGGTCACTATACCATATAGCATGATGACTTGCTTTACGTGGTTTCTTGCTGCTCAGTTATTATTTACCTTTATTACTTACTGAGTTGGAGTATTCACTTTACTCCCTGCACCTCGCGTGCAGTTGTAGGTATTTGTTACCCGGTAGCGGGTTTGAGCTGATTGAGGATCTTGTTATTGTAGCTGAGCAAGGTGACCGCCAGCGTTCGCGGCACCGGACATTGTCTTTAGAATTCCTAGAATTTATCTTTGTATATTATTGGCCATGTAGTTGTATTCAGGTTTCTTTAGATGCTCGTGACTTGTGAAACCCCGGTCGGGTTGTGTTGGGTTGTAAACCCTAGTTATTATTGTCGCTGAGCTGTATTTATCTATTTATTTATGTTTAATAATTGTTAAAGAGATGATTTGAGCTAGTTGGCTGGCCTTGTCTTCACGAGAGGCGCCATCACGACCGGGTTGGGAAATTGGGTCGTGACAAGTTGGTATCAGAGCCTAGGTTACTAGGTCTCACGAGTCATGAGCAAGTTTAGTAGAGTCTCGCAGATCGGTACGGAGACGTCTGTATTTATTCTAGAGAGGCTGCAGAACCTTTAGGAAAGCTTCACTTTCTTGGAATTCTTATCGTGCGTACTTGATTCAGCTTGAGATATAACTCTGAAATTCCTTCCACACATCTGTATGCGCACGTGAGCGCTCAGCGTCAGATGTGCCTTGATGGCTTGTGATTCCCCGATCAAGGGGCGAGATGTAATCTCTGTGAGCTTGATGTTGGGCCAGTCTGGTGGACTTGAGGCCGGATCTTTGCCATGGTTTGAGCACCGAGGTGCTGATTGTGTGAGCAAGTGTTTTGAACTTATATGTTCGGTATTGCCCTTATTAGCCGAAATGGCGGTTGGATACCCATGTGGTGAGTATGTTAGTGTTGCGAGGTGTATTTAAATGACTTGGTAGTGACGAAGGAGTCTGCTGGATAATAGACGAACGGTTAAGTGTTCGTTTCCTACTATGATTTGTTGTGTAGCCCCGAGTTATGGGCGCATGGAGAATATTTTCGTATCTCCTAGTTAGAAAGTAAAGTGCAATACTTGTGGCAGTATGAGTTCAGACTCAGCAAGACTAAATTGGTTGTATTATGTGTATGACAGTGGGAGGTGTGCGGAAATACTAAATTGAGGCGAAGCAAGTGGGTTATCTCTTGCGGAGTGTTCTTGAGTGGTATGATCCTTATGTGTTTGTTAGAAGATCCCATGTGTAATTGAGAGGCACATGTTGTAATTTGAAAATTTGGGTCGCTTAAGAGAATGGACTCAGTTGATATGGGGATGAATGCGAGGTTGGTAAAGGATTTCAGTACCAGATGATCTGTGTTTTCATAAACTAGTAGATGATTTGAGTTTAATCTCACTATAATATTGTGGCATCATTAGAGTAAAAGTATTATGGGTTATTGAATGTGTCCCGATAGATGGCTTCGAGCCAAGTTGGGGAGGTTGCTGTTGATTGGTTGATCGCACGATTATGTGCTATGTTGGTTCTGTTTCGAGGTATGCTGGCGGATCAGTCCTGGTTGCAGAAATTGAGCCGAGGATGGCATGAGTGAAGCAAAATTTTGACAAAGGTTATATGGTGCTTTCGTAGATATGAGAAAATACTAGGATGTCTTGAGCTGTAGTTGACAAAGAATGCTCAGTGTATAGAGAAGGAAGATGGTTGTTTGTATTGGTATGAGATCATGTTCTGCGGTGTCAGAGTGCTAATAAGGCACGAGTGGTTCTGTCCGTTAAGTCAGGTAATTTACAGTTGTATAAGAGTGAATGACTCTCGAGAATGGTTTTATTGTGTTCAAGATTTTGCATGTAATGATCAGGTGTCTTAAGGTGGTGTATGTGGCTAGAGATTGTGTTTCCATTAGAAAAGGATCAAGACTTATGACATTTTATGTTAATTATGGGATTCTATGTATCAGTATCTGGGAAGTAATGGTAACGAATTCAGATTCCAGGAAGTTCTTCAAGTAAAGTATTCTGGAACGTGGTATTTCTGGGAAGCATTGAGAGAGTATTCAGTGGCTTATGGATCTTAGACAGTGTGGTCTTATGTTCGAGTCTCGTATAGTAAACCTGGGTTAAGGTATTGTGGTGCTACAACAGGGAAGAATATCAAGTGGATGATGAATCATAAGGGAAACTTGATGGACGGAATAGCTTGATAATAGACCGAATCGGTATGGTAAGTGTATGATTAATTCTTTGTATGTGTTCGAGGTAATGAGCTCTTACGGGCATGATGCAGCAATGCTCTTGAGTCTTGACAGCTTGCTTAGCCTGGTTTGGATAGAAGGATTTAGTCCTGGCAGTTTAGTTTGTGGTTAGGAAAAGGGAGATGGAGTTCTCATGTTATCCTAGTATGGTATGGTATATACGATATGTTGTGGAGGACTGGGATTTATGTGTGTAAGGTTCGGTTTAGTTCGGAATGGAAAGTCATTAAATTCTTAAGCAGCAAGGGTAGCTGCAGGTGATTTAAGAATCGATCTTCAGATGATTAAGGAAAGTGGTACTGCTATTCTAGTGATTCGTGTGCTATATGGAGTTGGAGATTGGGAGTTCTCAGGTACAGACTATGTGGTGGTTGTGGATCGTGTGTATCGGCACCGTTTAACGGCTATTGGGATTTGGAGACCCGAGTGGATCTTTCTTTGCTTGGTATATTAGATTATGGATACGATATTGGGGTGTAGACTGGTTGTCTCAGTGTTGGGTTATTCTAGACTATCGTGTTATGGGCTATGTCGGAAAATGCCACAGGTTACGTGGCGAGGTACATCGAATTATGTTCTAGCAGAGTGGGTTGTGTTCTAAAGACCAGCGGACGGTTAGGAAGGATTGCTTTTTCTTGATTGGGCCTTCGTGATGGATGTCAGTGCAGAGGTTCCTATCATTGACTTAGTTCCGGTATTGAGGGACTTTTTCGGATGAGTTTCTTGTGGTCGGGCATGTCACCGGGTGAGAATGTGGATTTCGGTATTTATTTGGTGCCGGGCACCGTATAGTACGGCTCTGGCAGAAGTTATAGTAGTGGAAGGAACAGTTTCAGGCTTCTTGGTATTTATTCATTGGCAGGCCGATGTGGCTACGTATTTAGCTTGAGCTAGCTTGGTTAGTCACGAGTTGTATTGTTGAGGGACATGTTGATTCGATCGTTATTGAACTTGTTAGTGATCGGGGGAGGCCTATGAGTTGCTTTTTCTGTGCTGTGAGGCGTTATGATTTGTTGGTTATGGGCACACGTAGTGCAGTTCTATTGGGAATTCATAGTGGAAGTCGAGCGGGAAGAGTAATTGAGTGTTGCTCGGTAAATGGATTATTGGTTATGGCCTATTAGGTTGCGTAACGTATGTTATTTGTTTTACCGTGGGTGTAATGAATTGCTTTGGTTTCAGACATCAAATGTGTGCGGCTGTCAATTTTGATCATAGTGACTCGAGGTGTTTCATGTGTAACAGTGTTTGGATAGGATCGCGCATTGTAGCGAGGCTACGTGGAGTTATGACCTTTTGGGGTAGATTCATGTGTTCTGTTTTATGATGTGAGACAGGGTCTCATCCTGGTGTTGTGATGGTACTGATGAGCTTGAGGTACAGCTCTTTCGTTTGAGTTATTTGTCATGATTCGAGTATGTTCAGACTGTTTCTTATTGGTGCGCGTATTATGCAAGTGTGGCTTAGGCCGGTAAGGAGGTGTCATATCACCAGAATAGTGTGTTGGATTCTAGGTGATCATTGGAGTCATTAATGAATACGAACAAATTTGATCTCAGCTTGTTAGAAGGATAATATCGAGGTTGGCCCGGAACTCTGTTGTGGTATTAGTCAAGAAGGAAGTGGCTTCGTGTACGGGTGATATGAGGAATGGTTACAGTTTAAGTTTTATTTATCGTTGGCAGTATATGAAAGTGTTGGAATAAGACTTTAGCTAATAAGAGGTTTCTATCGGTATTTGGGTATTGTGGGCAACTGCTGTGAATAGAGACTATCGTTTCGAGGGTTGGATTGTGTGGTATATTGTATGATTTCACCTGAGGTTGCAGGTGTGGGTTATTACAGCTGGTTCGGGTTTATTCTGGGTATGATTTTGGAAAGTGAAATGTGGTTCTATGGTTTATGGTCTAGATAGACTGTGAAATTTTAGCTGTGTTGTATTATCGGACCTATGTGAGATAAGGTGACATGGTATCACCCCGAGTATATGATTGGTAAGGTCATTCAGCTATTGGTTGGCTTCTAGTACAACTCTGGGTACGCTCGAGGATGAGCGATTGTTTAAGTTGGGGAGGATGTGACGACCCGACCCGTTGTCTCATGTGTTACTGCTCTGTTTTTCCCGTTTATTGCTTCTTGATATTTCATTATCGGTATGTGGTGTGTGAGAGTTGATTTGGATTGGTTTTGATAAGAAATGAGGCACGTGGTCTCTTTAAGGAAGGCTTAAGTTGGAAAAGTCAATCGGACATTGACTTACGAGTTACAGGGCTCGGATGTGATTTCTGACGATTTGGTTAGCTTCGGGAGGTGATTTGTGACTTAGGGGTGCGATCGGAATTGATTTTGGAGGTCCGATGTAGAATTAGGCTTGAATTGGCGAAGTTAGTATTTTGGCGAATTTCGGTTGATAGGTGAGATTTTGATCCGAGGGTCGGAATGGAATTCCGAGAGTTGCTATAACTTTGATATGTGATTTTTGATGTGTGTGCAAAATTCCAGGCCTTTCGAACGTCATTTGGTTGAGTTTTTGATCGAATGCGTGTTTCGGAAGTTTTGAAGAAACTTAGGCTTGAATTCGATGTGAATTGATGATTTTAGTGTTGTTTGATGTGTCTTGAGGATTGGAACAAGTTTGAATAATGTTTATAGGGTGTTGGTGTTTTTGGTTGAGGTCCCGGGGGCCTCGGGGGTGATTTCGGGTAGCTATCGGAAGGAAATTTGAAGTTGGAATTGCAGGTTTTTGGTTGCAGCAGGTGTTTTCGCATCTGCGGAAAGGAAACCGCAGATGCGGTTACGCGAAAGCGGAGCCAGGTATCGCAGGTGCGAAAAGGTTGAGGTTGAGCAATTTTTGCAGAAGCGGAAATTTGTCCGCATAAGCGGGTCCGTATAAGCGGAAGTTATACCGCAGGAGCAGTTTTGGCATTCTCTTGATATTCTGCAGAAGTAGAAGGCGGGCCGCATAGGCGGTCCCGCTGATGCGAAATGTGGAACGCATAAGCGGTAGGGGACCTTAGGTGAAGGTCCGCAGAAGTGGACGTGGACCGCAGATGCGGAGGTCGCAGAAGCGACATTTTCTCCGCAGAAGCGAAATCTGGACTGGTCATAAAGGGTTTTATTGAAACATTTCATCCGCAAGGGTTATGTTTCACCATTTTTGAGCGAGCTTTGAGGCGATTTTGAAGAGGGATTCAAGGAGGAATGATTAAAGGTAAGTTCCTTGGCTTAAATACACGAGATTATGATAGATTTAACCTGGAAATTGGTTGAAATTCATTAAAAAGGGGTAAAACTAGGGCTTGAGTTTTTGATATTTCAATTGGGATTTGATAGGTCATTTGAGCTCGGATTTGGGAGTTCTTGGTATATATGGACTCGTGGTGAGACGATGAATCCGGTAATGTGATTTTGTAATTTTTCGATAAGCGTGCCCGGGGCTCGGGTTTTGCTAGTTTTGAGATTTTTGCTATTTCTCGATTGTTTTCGATTGGGTATTGTTCCCTTAGCATATTGTGATGTATTCGCTCTGATTTTGGTTAGATACGATGCACGTGGAGGCCGATTTGAGTGGCAAAGGCGTCGCGAGCTAGAGATTGCACCGGTTCGAGGTGAGTAATACTTGTAAATGATACCCTGAGGGTTTGAAACCCCGGATTTGCACATCATAGTGCTGTATTGAGGTGACTTGCACGCCGGATATGAGCGTGGGGTAGAGCACCATTGGGGATTGTGACTTAGTCCGTCCCGATTGTTGATTTTACCACGTATTTGACTGAAACTACTTGTTATCATCATAATTTGGGCTGATTTCCATGTTTGGACTTCATGCCAACTATGTAAATCCTTCGGGGATTGATATTACTGTTTTAGCATATCTTGCATATCATTTGATTTCAGTCCAAGGTTTTAAATACTGTTTTGCAAACTCAGCCATACTTCTAAGTTTTGAAAACTCAAATGATACTTTAAATGATATTTCGGGCTGAGAACTACCATTTTACAAATGCCCAAGGGGCTTATGTTGATTTCTGGACTGAGCATGAATCGGGCTGTGCGCTGCAGCAGTGATTTTGAAATAGTGGTAACAATGACACTTTATGATGTAACTTGAAACAGAGGTAACAATGACACTGTATGTTGTAACGTGAAGCAGTGTTAACAATGACACTGTATGATGTGACTTGAAGCAGTGGTAACAATGACACTGTATGATGTAAATTGGTCAGGTAACAATGACTGACCGGTCAGGTAACAATGACTGACCAGGAATTAATTGATGTGATGAGATGGCTTGATATTGCGCTTGGGCTGTAGGAGCCCCTCCGGAGTTTGTACACACCCCCAGTGAGCGTCGTCGACGTTAAATGGATCGGGCTGCACGCCACAGCGGGTACCGGAGTGTACCGTCATATGCTTTGCATTGCACTCATGCATTTGTTCCTATTTTGTATTATTTGTCATGACATTTCAGCATTCGCATTTCATTGGCTTCCATGCTACCTCTTGCACTGCTTACCTGACACCCTGGTATTATTTGTTAATGGAGTGATGTGCCTGAGGGGCTGATTTATGTGCTGACTTGCACTATCTGTTTTGCATTCATTTGCTTAACTGTTGGAAAAAGTATATTTTTGAAAAAAAGGTTTTAAACTGAGCCACGATATTTCTAAAGTTTTCATGGTTGCACTGTTTTCTGAAAGGGTCACTGTACCATATAGCATGATGACTTGCTTCACGTGGTTTCTTGCTTCTCAGTTATTATTTACCTTTATTACTCACTGAGTTGGAGTACTCACTTTACTCCCTGCACCTCGCGTGTAGTTGCAGGTATTTGTTACCCGGTAGCGGGTTTGAGCTGATTGAGGATTTTGTTATTGTAGATGAGCAAGGTGACCGCCAGCGTTCACGACACCGGACGTTGTCTTTAGAATTCCCAGAATTTATCTTTGTATATTATTGGCCCTATAGTTGTGTTTAGGTTTCTTTAGATGCTCGTGACTTGTGACACCCCGGTCGGGTTGTGTTGGGTTGTAAACCCTGGTTATTATTGTCGTTGAGCTGTATTTATCTATTCATTTATGTTTAATAATTGTTAAAGAGATGATTCAAGCTAGTTGGCTGGCCTTGTCTTCACGAGAGGCGCCATCACGACCGGGTTGGGAAATTGGGTCGTGACAGCCCGGGACCGCCAAAGACCGGCCCGTCTAAGCCCAGGACCGTTTGGCCCGTTTAGGCCCGGGCCCGGCCTAGAATATAGGCTTAGTACTAAAACCAATTCTACCGTCGATTGTTAGTTTTTCTTTTTCATGGAAAATAGGCTATGTAGGTATAAACCCTTAACCGTGCTGAATAAATAATGATCAGACCTACTGATAAATATCACATGTATACAATTTATTGTTTGACCAAAAAGTTTTAGGCCCTTTTTGTTAAATAAATTTAATAAGAAGATAGAGGGTAAATCTTAGTCAAAGACAATTGCTTCTAGATCAGGAATCACAAACACGTACAAGCCATTATAGTTGAGCCTAAAAGGCCAATATAGTCCCGCTTGTACTCCATAATATGATGAAAGATGGCAATTTACATAATATCAAATGGAAAAGAGAAATAGCAACAGAAATAATTCATCTGACTGTGGGCTATACAGATCTGTATTTTCTTGAGAAGGTTGAATTACAGATGAAATCCAAGTTTCTAAGCTCTTTTCTCCTTTTGGCGATGGATCTGAGGTCAAACTTTCATTTTGGAGACTAGGAGTATCCGCTGTGAGGAGAGGCGGGTTGCAGCTTTTCAGAAAATGGTCTCAAAGTACCGGCGATACCGTGACAAGTGCCGCGAGATGCATGCACAACTTAGGGCGGGCGGTGATTTTCATTCCCTTGAGGAGGAGTTGGAGCGGAAGGATGAGGACCTGATGCGGTCCATTGATAGATGCAACGAACTCGAGGGGCTGCTTAGGGCTAAAGAAGAAGAGTTCGAGGTGGCAAGGGGGTTGCGGCTGAGTGTGTTGATCTTCAGGCGAAGGTGGTGGCCCTGCGGGCAGAGCTTGAGCAAAGTGCCACCAGAGTCGTCGGTCTAAGTATTGGATTGGCGGAGAATATGGCTGAGTTGGAAAGGAAGGCGACCGAGCAGGAGAGGGCTGAGAGAGCCCGAGTAGTGACCTTGGCGAGTGCTGTGGCACTAGAAGATTCTATCCACATTCTCAGGTCTTAACGAGCAACTGAGATAGAAATGGCTGCTTTGATGGAGGCGCGACTTGATGAGTGAATTGGTGGGCTTGAGGGAGATGTCTTGAGCCCGGGTGATCAAGTTGCTGCTCTTGAGGCTGAGAGGTCGCAATTATTGGCTTCGACTCCTTGTCCTGCATCTGCCTCTGTTGACATTCCTCGCCTTTTGTACGAGATTTGGATCCACGTTGAGGATTAGCGGGATATATATAAGGGCTTGTTGGCAGTGGGGAATGTTCCTGAAGCCGCTTCCGAAGAAGTTCGTGTTAAAGCGTGTGAGGCCCGGCTTTCCTGTGGCTATGACCCCGCGACACCGGATGCCGATGGAGATGATGAGGTCGAGGACATGCTTACCTTTGATAATGAACATTCTGATGGAGAGGGTGGCGGTGGAAGTGAAGCCGCTAAACCAAGCAGGGAGAGAGATGATAGCGTGGATGGGTGTGTGCATGTGATTTTTTCCTCGCTTAAATTACTCCTACAGACTTCTTAGAATTAGGATTTTTCTTTTATTAGTTGATTTTTAGGATTTAATTGCATGATTTTGTGTTTGTTTGCATTTTTGTGTATTTTTAATTGATATAATTCATAAAAAATACAAAATAGCATTTTTGTATTTAGGACCCATTTTAGTATTTTTATTAGTCAATTAATATTACAAAAATGGAAGGAAAAAACAAAATAGTTCTTTTTGCATTTTAATTTTAATTTTCGATTTTTTTCTTAGTTTTCTTTTAAATTAGGATTTAGTTAGTTCTTTGAAAATTAATTAGTTTAATTTTAAAATCAAATCAAGTCTTTTTAATTTTAATCCTGCATTTAATAAAATCTAAAAAAAAGGAAATGATGAAAAAATGAAAGAAAAAAGAAAAGAAAATGAATAGAGATTAAAGGTATTATTAAAACACCCCACGCTTGGGCCTGTTATCAAATAATACACCAGCCCAAACCAACCCCCTTGATACCCGTCCACGCCAGCCCAAGCCCAAAAGACCCCACCCCGTCCAGCTAATAGCCAAACGACGTCGTTCATATTCCATCAAATCTGGGTTGTCGAGGATACATGATCCAACGACTCAGAAGCTAGGGTACATTAAATATAAAAGTGTCGGATAAGCCCTACCCCCCCTCCCCCAAGCCGTCTCTCTCACTCCCACTCTCATCAGAGATAACCTCGCCGGCTCCGCCCTAGACCGCCGCCGGAAATTGCCCCAAGGCGGCGAAGAACCTCCAACGACCACCAAATTAATACCCCTGAACCACCTTCCTCTCCTCTTTCCGAATCCACAACCCCTTACCTTCAAAACCTAGCCAATCTTCTCGAATATCAAATTGAAATTCCGGTCAAAACCCTAAATCCTCCAAATCTCACCAAATTAACACCCTTATACTCTCCTAACCTCCCTCTTCCCAAATCCCAAACCAGAACCTTTCAAAACCAAGTGGAACCTCACGAATTTCGGATCTAGGTTTTGAAGAATTTCAACCTCTTTTGGGTTTTCAAGTGTTCGATTGAGTTTCCGTTAATGTTATTCGTTTATTGTTGGCCAAATAGACATATAACATTAGCGGAAGAAAAAATTCAAAATCAGTCAATTCAAAGCTCAAAATCAGTGAGTTTTTCTTAAATTTCTTTTTCTTTTTTTATTTGTAGATTTTCCCTTTTTATGCATTAGCTTTCTGATTTTGTTTTATTTTTGTTCGTCTCAGTATTTCTTCTATTTTTAGGATTGATTTAGGGGTTGATTGGTTTTTATTACATTTTTGTCATTTGATTTGATTGTAACCGTATGATTCCTGTTTAACTACTTGGTTTGATTAGTTTGATAGTTTGATTAGTATTTATGCCTGTGGTTTGATTTGATTTGCCAACATTTGATTTTCTTTTCTTCTATAGTCATACTGTTTCTTGTGTTAATTTTGCTCACTTTTTAATTTGGCTGATAATTGATAGTATTAGCTTTTAATTCTGATTTTCAATAGTTGATTCAAGTCCAAATTAGAGTTGTTTGGATTTACATTCCAATTTTGGGGATTTATTATAATTGAATGTTTGTTTGTTTGTTGCTGAATAATTAAAACCCTTTGAATTTAACTGTAGTCAAATCCTGACCAAGGTAAGAGGGTTGGGGTTTAGTTTGATTTAGACTATGTAATTTAGTCGTAAGGACAAGGGTAGTATAGGCATTCCTAAATAGAGAATAATGCTGTAGTTGAAACTAGAACCTCCTATATTATTCTAGAAGAGGGTTTTAGTTGGAATATCAGTAACTTAGTACAATAAATTAGGCAACAAGCCAAAACCTTAGGGGCTAACTAAGCAAAACTGAAAAATAAAAGAGGGTCTTAGGGGGTAAAACAGAAATTTGAAGGCTGCCCTTAGTTTTGCCTATAAAAGGCCTACCCTATGCCTTATTTCATAAGTTTGAAGGGTTGAAAATTTTGAAATTCAAATCCAAAAGAAGAATTTGAAATCTGAGAGTAAACATTTCATTCTAGATCTAGGTTTCCAAAAAAACCAAAAAAAAAAATATAGCACAAAAACTCCAAAAATACTGTTCCATTATAGTTTTCCTACAATAATTTCAGTTTCAGCTCTTAATTTGAACTTCTAGCTTAGATTAGGTTGACAAAATGGCTTGAATAGTCCTGTTTCAGTAATTGTGGTCTTCAAAAGTTCCTGAGATCATTTCTGGGTTTATTTGAGCTCGTTCGAGTTAGTTTTAGGTGTTCACTGGTTTTGCTCATTTGAAATTAGCTACTGCTCGGTTGAGATATCATTTTCTGGGTCAAAAATCAGTTCAAAGTTGCTGTTGATTGTTGATTATTGCTATTGGTTACTACTTACTGCTGCTGACTTCTCCTTCTTCTTATTTTGGTTCAAATTCCAGGTACAAGTCCTGAATCCCTGATAATATATGCCTGAGTTGAGAAATGAAATGGAAATGGCTCATTTAGCTTGGTTCCCTGCTTGTTGCTCCTGTTCTTCGTTGTCTTCTCTTTCGCATCAGTTCATAGTTTAGTTCAATTAAAATTTGAGTAGTTGAATGTTATAATTAACTCGGACTACTTAGACTTATTTATAACTAGACTGTTTCGAATTGTTGTTTGGCACATTAGGAAATCTAGTAGTAATTAGTTTCAGTACAGCTTAATATCATTTTAAATCTGATATCATGTTCATATGGACGTTTAAATTGGTTGATATAAACTCTTCAAATGAGCATGTGTTTCTCCAGGACATGTACAATTTATATGCAAGCATGCAATTTAGATTTAAAATTGGTTTGCAAACTGATGTATTTTACCTGTTTACTTTGAAACGTGTACGATCTAGAAATATGTTTAACTTTGGTTTAGTTGCTTTGAAACTTGTTAATTACACAAGAGTCAGATCATATATAGTTTAGTTGTGTAGTTGTTCAATAGGTCCAGTTAGTTTAAATCATTTAATTACTATGATTGTTTAATCGTTGTAATTAGGTTAATTTGTTAGTTAATTAAAAAACGAGGCTCACATAAAATCATGAGTTAGGCTTGGTCTCATTCAGGAGCCCAGCAGACAGCTTTTCGTTTTAATGAGGCTCAGGCCCAATTATATGTTAACTGACCCAAGTACCACTAACGTGAGCCAACCCATCTGGCTGGGTTATAGACTATTAGAGACAACCCCATATTGGGTTTATGCCATAGCCCATAACTGGATGGCTTCCTACCATAACTTGCCGAAATTTCCTCTTATTGGACCAAATTCGAAGCCCAAAAATGCTAAATGGTTTTATTAAGGTTATGGATTTAAATATGTAGTGCAATTTTGGGCCTCCCAAATTAAGTAGCACATTTGAATTAAGAGGCCTTCTTCTTGTTTAAATGTGAACTTGAGCTTAAGGCCCAAATTCCTTGATTGCTTTTTTAATAATAGTAATTAATAATGCTAATTAATTAAGGCCCTTTTAGAGACAATACTTAATAGAAAATCGTAGTTCTTTTAGGATGGCCTTTAAAAATAGAACAAGGTACGCCGCACCAAATAAAATCACAAACTGCGTGGCCCTCTTTAATAATCATAAAAAATTTTAGAACTCGGGACGTGCCATTTAGCGAATTTTTATGGCCTTCCGCAAAGTTAATAACACGTTAGTCACTTTAGGTGCGTTCTTTAATATTTTTACCTTCCTAAATTTGGGTGTGCATTTCATGCGACCCAAATCCAAATCTCAAAATGTTGAATAAAATATGTCGAGGATCCGGGTGCATTTCATGTGACGTGATCCAAAAACATGTTTTAAACGACGTTCAGTTTCCTAAAATTTTTATTATTAATTAAAAGAGGTAAATAATTTTAAAATTGCACTATAGGATGACATATACAAAAATCAGATTTTTAGCCAATTATAATAGTTTAAGCGACCGTGGTAGAACTACGTGATCCGGGGGTGCCTAACACCTTCCCTCGGGTCAACAGAATTCCTTATTCAGAATTTCTATTTCGCAGACTTCACTTGGAAAGTCGAAAAATTTCCTCGATTTGGGATTCAAGATAAACCGGTGACTTGGGACACCAAAAGTCAAACCTATCCCAAGTGGAGACTCTAAATAAATAAACAGTCCCATTTCGAATAATGTCACTTTAAATGAAAAAACTCCCTTACACATTATCCTTCGGGGTATGTGTGTAAAAAAGGAGGTGTGACAGCTCTGGCGACTCTGCTGGGGATACGAACCCAGAATTTCGGTTCAGGTTCAAGAATTCGAGATTAGAATAACTATTATATTTGGCTTTATCTGATTTTTCTACATGTTTCATGCTAAATGTGCTAAATGCTTTACCACTTTGATATTTGATGAATTGTATATATAAACTGCTACGAAACCCTTCCTCTCTCTGAGTCTTCTACATCATAGAGAAGGGTGCACTTCGTGTGACTTCTCTTCTGTTTAGAGTCTTATCCCATTTAGAATGAGGTTCGGATAAGTTGCTAAGCCGGTAGAGCTTCTGTATCCCCAGTACACTGCCCCCCCTTCGGCTCGAGTTGTCCGCTCGGGTAAGCCAGGTATAGCATAATAAACCCAAGTTTTAAACCTAGTATAACAAAGACTCATGCCGGATCCCTAGTAGGAACGTTTATTTGCATCACGTGCATTTGACTTAGGAGACTCAACACAGAGGTTGGGTTTGTCTAGGACCGGTGTACCCAAATTAAAAAGACCATCCCGATGCATCTTACGTGCTGCTTGCGCATCTGTTTGTTTGGCTTGCATGTTGACCGACTTCTAGAATAGTGGAAGAAAATCAAAAAATAAAATAAAATAAAATAAAAATAAAAAAGAAAAGAAATGAGAGGTAGGTATTTAGAATATTCTGAAACTCTGTCGGAATTCCGAAAAAATGAAAAAAGAAAAGTCATTTCAAAATGAGCCAAAATTTTCAAGTGCCATGTTTCCCGTGTTCCATCACATCTGACCGAACTAAGCGGTTCTGATTCTCACTGGATGTGAGATACGTAGGGAAACCTCATCGGTTCCGACCCCAATTTTAAAAAAAAAATCCAAAAATATTTTCCTTTAGTTCCTTCTTTAAAAAAATCTTTCCTTAGAAAATTCAAAAAAAAAGAATTTTTTTTTTAAACTCAAAAAAAGTAGTTTCCTTCTATCTGAAGTCTTTCATATGCAAACAGAAATAAAAAGAAAAATTAAAAAAAATAAAAATTAAAATCCAAAAATACGGGTTTCCTTCATTTTGAATTTTTTTTTTTTAAAAAAAAAAGCCAAAATCCAAAAAAAAAAAAAAATTAGAAACAAAAATTCAAAAAAAAAAAAATACTCCTTAGATGTCTTTCTTTCATAAATGTCAACAAAAAATATTTGAAAAAAAGTTGAAAATATTTTTGCTTTTCTTTAAAAGTATTTTTGTAAATAAATAAAAACTCAAAAATCCAAAATATTTTCTTAAAAGTCCATCTTTCGAAAATTAAGAGGCAACTTACGAAATCCAAAAATATTTTTTTTCTTATTTAGAAAAAGAGAAAACAAATAAAAATTCAAATAAAAATATTTTCTTTTTACTTCTAAAAATTCCCAAAGTTCAAATTAAAAGCAAATGAATTTTTTTAGAAGTCTTTCTTTCAAAAAAGCAAAACAAAAATCAAAATCAAAAATAAAAAAATAATATTTTCTTTCTTCTTTTTAAGCATTTCTTTCGAAAAATTCCAAAAAAAAAGAGTTAGTTTAATTTACTCTATTTCCACTCTTCCCAAACTACGCTGGTTTGATTCTTACCCGGATGTGAGATACGTAGGCAACTCTCATCGGGTCCAACCTCCCTTTTGCAAAAATAGCCAAAAAATGCCAAAATTTTAATTTTCGTCATAAGTAAGTCGGGTGATGCCATTCTTGTCTTAAAATAAGCCGAATGTTCCCAAAAGGGCGCCGGAAGGCTGTTTTTGCAAGAACAGCCACCCTGAGTCATTTTTAAATGGTTAGCGGGCACAACTTTAAAATATTCCTCCCAGAAGTGCTGAAAAGCCGTATCTGCAAAACCAAGTCCTTGTTTTTCTAAATAAATTTTTTTGCAAAAATAGCCCTTTTTTCTATTAGGTCAAAATAAGTCATTAAATCCCTTTAAATAAATATGCATGATGAATACCACTGACATTGAACCCTTCTCAGTCCTGAGTGAGATCCCTTTGAAGCTCCCCATGTGGTGGAATGACTTGGGAAAAGGTAGTAGAGAAACGATGGTCAAGGTTTTGGGTGGTCTCGTCGGATTGTTGAACATCAAACTAAGAGCGGATATTATTGAAGCATTGGTACCTTTCTAGGACCCAACTCATAATGTATTTCGGTTCTCGGACTTCGAGCTTACACCCACACTAAAGGAGATTGCGGGATATGCGGTCTCAATGGGAACCTCAGGAGTAGATATCCATTGGCACCGAGACCGGTAACCCTCCACAGATTCTTGGACTTGTTGAGCATTAGTCGGTACATTCAGGATAAACATCTATCAGAAGGGTGTTGCACACTTTATTTCTTATACCACCGATATGGCAACCCACGAGGTTTTGAGGAGCCCAACACCGGTTTGACACATACCGAAAACAAAGATAAATGGAAGGCCCGGCGGGGATTGGCTTTCATGGTAGCTTTTCTAGGGGTCATGATCTCTCCACAAAAAGACGGTCACATAGATATTGGCCGTGTAGGAATGTTGGATGTTTCCATAAAGAAGTCTAACAGCACGATGGTTCCCCTGATTGTGGAAGAAATGTATCGAGCTTTGACCATATGCCGAGAGGGTGTAAAATTCTTTCAGGGTTGTAATCTGTTGCTACAGTTATGGATACAGGAGCACTTTTGTCACCGCACGGGGTATATGAACTATGGTTTAACCAGGCTGAGTTGTATTGAGGAGTTTGGAACCCGGGTAACAGGTATTGAGTACCCCGAGGGCACTAAGGCTTGGTTGTCATGCTTGAGATCTTTGACTGCGGACAAAGTTGAATGGGCTTTCGGATGGCTTCCCGCTACTAAGGCGATATACACATCGGCAGAAGTACCTTATATTCTTTTAATGGGCATTCGGAGTATCCAAACCTATGCTCCTTACCGAGTCTTGAGGCAACTAGGAAGATTCCAAACCGTCTACGGTGCTGAAGATTTGAGCAAACAAGTCATCGAACTAGGCCCGAAAGCTGCATTTTCGGAGGGAAAAAACCGCCATATATGGAATAAATGTAGGTATCTTGAGCCTAAAACCATAGTGCGGAATCAAGGCTAAAGGCGAAGTGGACCTCAAATATTTGGTCTGGTTTGGAAAAAGATTTCAAATTCCTGAGAGACCCGCCAAGAGGCCACATGTACAACAATTTACTGACGGGGCCCAGGTACAATGGGATTGGTTAGCCAGGGAAAAGGAATACAGGGCCCGAATAGGAGCATAGGAAAAACAGGTTCAGGATCTCCGGTTTGAAAACAGCTTGCAACCCGTGGCCGATGAAGGTGACAAAAAGAAACTGACCCAAGAGAATGAAGCTCTCAAGGCTCAAATCCAACAAATGAAAATACCTGCTAAAAATCAAGAAAGAAGTCGGTCCGATGAGAGGTTGATAAAAGGGCTGAAGAAGCAAATCTTAGAGTGCCAGGAAGAGTCGGAGAAATCTAAAGGGAATATGGCAAAAATCCATGCAGAGTGGGCAAAGAAGACATAGGAAAGAGCCCAATTTGTGCAACAAATGAAAAGAAATTATGAGGGAACCATTGCTAATCTGAAAAGAAAAATGAACACCCTTGAAGATAAGGCAGCCCGGCAGGACAAAGAATTTCAGGCTGAGAGGGAACAATACTATAGGCTAATTACCGAGATGGAGAAAGAAATAAATCTGTTGCAAGACCATCACTTCCACGACTCCCATGTGTTAGAGGCTCGCAACCAACAGATAAGCCGACTACTCAAGGAAAAAGGCTGGATCAGGGAAAGAATTAGAGGCATTGCATATTATATTGTCATGAAATGTCAAGCCGGCAAAAGAATGGGTCGTACCATTTTCTTTGCTACAGTGATGATATTTGTTCGTCAGGTTATGAATGATTTGGAGCAGTTACATAGAGGTCTTGCACGTAGGCCCGCGGCGATGTCGAATGATGCCCCGCGGGCCCCAGGATTTGAAGCTTTGATGTATTCCTAGTTATCGAGTCTGTTTTTGTTATTTTGAGTCTGTTTTGTAATTTTCCTTTTTAAGAAAAACAAATAGTCTAGTATATTTGTAATCAAAGTTTTATTAATGAAAATTAAAAATCCCAAAAAATGTTTCTTTATTTTTGCATTCATTTGCAAGAACTACGCTTGGTCTGATTCATGCGGGGTCATGATACGTAGGCAATCTCCATAAGATTCAACTGTAACCCTAAGAAAAAAATACGAGGGAAGGAAATAAAAGGAAAGATAGAGTGGAAAAGAAACACAAAAAGAGAAAGGCCAGAAAGA
The DNA here is from genome assembly GCA_026770625.1 of Nicotiana glauca. Lineage (NCBI taxonomy): Eukaryota > Viridiplantae > Streptophyta > Magnoliopsida > Solanales > Solanaceae > Nicotiana > Nicotiana glauca. Next base: position 62,912 of record MU757870.1, read on the forward strand.
AAAGAAATATGGAGAGGAAAGAAAAATCAAAATGAGAGAAAACCAGAAAGTAAAAGCAAGGAAAAGGAAATCAAAAGAAAAGAAACAGGAAGAAAAGCCGGGATGATGCATGCAATCGTGACAAACATGTAGACACTCATTTAACTGTATAGGTGCATCACACCCCAATGTGTGGTTACCTATCTGTTTCTTGTCTCAAACTAACCGTTGTTGCTGCAAATTCCAGTTTAGGTTTTTAGAAATGGTGGTTGGTTTTTGGTAAGCTGGCATCGCATTGATATTTCACCAGATCAAAAGGAAGTACAGAAATGTCGTCTGAAATGATTTTGCCACCAGTTCTCATCACTAAAGACAGCCCCATCTCAGGGATCCCGGCCTCCGAGTCTGCCATAGCTGAAGAAAATTGGATATTACGTCTCCGAATGATGGAGATATGGGACGCATGGACTAATGGAAGGGAGCCTCCAAGTGCTATCCTTGGCTTTCCTGAATTGTTCCCGAGAACCGGGGGTACTTCTAACATCCCCATCAGTCACCTGAATACCCCGTCTTCTCACTTTATAGGAACACATTCTGAGGTATGCCCCCAGCTGTTCACATCAGGAGCAGCTCCCAATATTTTTACTTCTCCACCATGCTCCGCTACCACACAACCTTCACTACCTAGGCTCGATTTTGATCCCTCAGCCTTCACCTTCCAAAATCCCATCTTTCAAGCAGATCCGTCGCAATATCCCACATACACTTACCCTCAGCCACCACTATTTGAGCTTATAGGGCAAGATAAAACTCCCAAATCTCCTGAACAAGATGAGATGACGAAAAGAATAAGGAGCCTTGAGCAGAGCTTAAAGAACATGCAAGGTTTAAGCGGGCAGAAAAGTGTTTCTTATACTGATCTGTGCATGTTCCCTCACGTGCACCTGCCCATGGGATTTAAAACACCAAAGTTGGAAAAGTATGATGGGAATGGTGATCCCATTGCTCACCTGAAAAAGTATTGTAATCAGTTGCGCGGGGCCGGCGGAAAAGAAGAGTTGTTGATGGCTTACTTCAGAGAAAGCTTAGTAGGCATTGCCTCAGAGTGGTATATGGACCAGGACGTCTCACGATGGCACATTTGGGACGATCTTGCCAGAGATTTTGTAAGAAAGTTTCAATACAACATCGACATCGCGCTAGACAGGAACTCTTGGAAAATTTGAAGAAGAAGCCCTCGGAATGTTTCAGAGAATATGCTATTAAGTGGCGCGAACAGGCATCGAGGGCGAAACCTCCTATGGATGAAGTAGAAATGGTCACTGTCTTCCTTCAGGCCCAGGAAGCAGATTACTTCCAGAACATGATGTCGGCCATGGGCAAACCTTTTGCAGAGGCGATTAAGATCGGGGAAATGGTAGAAAATGGTCTAAAAACGGGCAGGATTTTGAGTCAGTCGGCCATCAGAGAAACCTCCCAAGCCATCCAAGGTGGGTTTGGAGGAATGGCCAAAGGTAAAAAAGAAAGAGGAAACGGTTATGGCAGCATTAGGGGCAAGAAGATACCGGGCTCCTAGATCTTTGTTTTTCAAAAGAACCCCTCAACATTACTACCCTCACCACGATATGGCTTATGCTCCTCCACCTTATGCGGTCATGAACGCTCAACCCTTCGGCCGGCCACATCCACATGCCAATAGAAATCAACCTCCATTCCCAAGAAATAAGCCTCCCCACCAGAACCACTATAATCCTCGACCTCCGCAGAATAACTTCCGTCCTCGGGAATCACCTAAGAGACCAAACTTTACACCAATCGGTGAACCGTACTCCAGTCTATTCCCGAAGCTTGTTCAAATGAATTTGCTACATCCCATACCTCCAAACAGGCAAAACTCCAAATCACCATCCTATCAGTGGATCGTCAGATGTGCTTATCACTCAGGAGCTGAGGGGCATGATATAGAAAATTGTTGGACATTGAAAAGAGCCGTGGAAGACTTGATAGAGTAGGGGAAGATAGTGCTGAGGGACGAGGAGGTCCCAGATGTGACCAATAATCCTTTGCCAGCCCATTATAATGGACCTGTAATTGGAATGATCTGTGAGGATAAAGAGTTTGATCCGCCATTAAAGGCCATCATTGCTATTGCTGACGCAGAAAGAAAGCCAAAAGTTGCCCTAAAACAAGATAAAGGGGATAAGAAAAACAAAGTCACCAAGGCGGAGCCAGAAAAGAAAGCTGAAGCCAAAATAGAAGCGATACCTCCCAAGGATGGAATTCTCTATATCCCGCGAGGCCGTCAAGAAAAGAAGCTGATTGTGAACCCTCCAAAGAAATTGGAAGTAAAAAAGGGAACGCAAGCGTACGTACCCAAGCAAGCCTATATGGTGCGGGGGACAATCAAACCACCTCGGCTGAGTGAGTCAGTGGTTATTGGATGAATACCACAGAAGCCTGTGACCAACCCTGCTGTAGTCCCATGGAACTACCATCAGACGGTGGTTACGTATAAAAGGAAAGAGATCCTAGGAGGGCTTCCAGAAAATGTTCCCGCCGAAAAGTACTCGAACATAAAAGAGGTAAACAATGCTACCAAAAGGCGTTTCCCACCTAAGAAACCTGTGAGTGCTGAGGAAGCGGAGGTTTTCTTTCAAAAGATGAAAATGGCTGACTACAAGGTGGTTGATCAGTTGCGAAAATGTCCTGAACAAGTGTCTTTACTGTCATTACTGTTGAAATACCCTGAGCATCAGAAAGTGTTAATGAAAACTCTGAATGAAGCCTATGTGGCGGTTGAAACTTCGGTAGAACAACTTGAAAGAATGGCAGAAAGATTCTTTGCTGTCAATCAAATCTCTTTCAGCAAAAATGACTTGCCTCCAGAGGGAGCTGCTCACAATAAGGTCGTGCACTTGACTGCCAAGTGTGAGGGATATTATGTAAAGCGAGTCATGGTAGACGGAGGCTCGGGTGTTGACATTTTCCCACTCTCCATACTTCAGAGAATGAAATTCGGGATCGGAAGAATTCGTCCCAACAATGTCTGTGTGAGAGCCTTTGACGGCATCAAAAGAGATACCATCGGGGAAATCGACCTAATATTGACCATAGGACCAGTGGATTTCGAGGTGACATTCCAAGTGCTGGATATGGATACATCTTATAATTTTCTTTTGGGAAGACCTTGGATCCATGCCGCTGGAGCTGTGCCTTCTACCCTCCACCAAATGGTAAAATTCGAATATGAGGATCAAGAAATCGTGGTCCATGGAGAAGATGAGCAGTAGATCTATCGGGACCCATCTGTCCCATGCTTAGAAGCGAGGGAGGGTAGTGAGCACATAGTCTACCAAGCATTTGAAGTTGTGGTGGCGGATCTGCATGAAGAAGGAAACCCCTGCCCTCAGTTTTCTTGTCCAATGCCTCAATTATGGTGGCAAAGAAAATGATCAGGCATGGTTTCAAGCCGAGAAAAGGACTTGGAAAGTCTCTGCAAGGCATATCTGAGCTGGTGACTTTGCCTACGACTGAAAAGTTCTTCGGGATAGGTTTCCACCCTACCCCAGATGATGTAAAATGGGCAGATGAGAGAAAGAAGGAAGGATGGTTCTTGCCCCAACCATTGCCACATCTGTATGAGACCTTTGTCGAGCCTAAGTACAGTGAAGATGAAGACGATGAGGTTTTTACGGCTGAAGAAATTGAAGAAATATGTGGGGCAATGAGAAAAGTACTCTACGAAACCCACATGGTTCAGCCAGGAGAGGGCACTAGCACCGCTGAGGTGTTATACATGGGACCAAGCGCCAAGCTTCAAAATTGGAAGGCTACGCCATTTCCGATCAGGCGGGAGTCCCGGTAGACCTGTCCTGCTAGTTTTTCTACATCCCGAGTTATTCCAAGGTGTAACTCGGATGTTTCTTTTAGTTTCTTGTCTTTAAATTCCTAATGTAAACCCTGTAATCTTCCCAAATTCTAAGAAATTAAATAAATATTTCATTGTTCATTTTTCTCTTTATTTTTTCTAATTTTCTTTATTTTACTATTTATTTCTTCTTTTTCAGTTATAATAATGCGACTTTAAATAACATGACATGCTTGCGGACTTCAGGCCAAGATCCAAACACGCTGTCTAATTGTGAAATAATGAACCAAGAACCGGAATATGATGAAGAAGAGGCTTTTAGGGAAATAAATCGAGAACTGGAACAATTTGAGAACAAACCTAAGCCAAATTTGAATGACACCGAGCCGGTTAACTTGGGAACTTTTGAGGAAATCCGGGAAACCAAAATAAGCATTCACATAGATAAGAAAACCTGAGATGCAATAATCCAACTCTTGTTTGAGTTTAAAGATGTGTTTGCTTGGTCATATGACGACATGCCAGGGTTGAGTGTTGATTTAGTGGTGCATAAGTTGCCAACTTACCCCGATTGCCCTCCGGTCCAGCAAAAACAAAGAAAGTTTAAAACTGACATCAGTGATAAGATCAAAGAAGAAATCACGAAACAGTTGAAAGCAGGGGTAATCCGAGTAGTTCGGTACACTACATGGTTGGCTAACGTAGTCCTAGTTCCAAAGAAAGATGGGAAGACTCGAGTGTATGTGGACTACAGAGATTTGAATAGGGCAAGCCCCGAAGACAATTTCCCTTTGCCCAACATCCACATCCTTGTTGATAACTGCGCCAAACATGAGATACAGTCCTTTGTGGATTGCTACGTAGGATATCACCAGATGTTGATGGATGAGGAAGACGCAGAGAAAACGGCCTTCACCACACCTTAGGGTGCATACTATTACCAGGTTATGCCATTTGGGCTGAAGAATGCTGGAGCGACCTATATGAGGGCCATGACTGCCATCTTCCATGATATGATGCATCAGGAGATAGAGGTGTATGCGGACGACGTAATCATCAAGTCCCAAACTCAGGGTGACCACGTTCGAGATTTGAGAAAGTTCTTCGAGTGATTGCGCAAGTATGATCTGAAGCTGAACCTGGCTAAATATGCATTTGGAGTTCCTTCGAGCAAACTTCTGGGCTTTATAGTCAGCATGAGAGGTATTGAGTTTGACCCAGCAAAGATAAAGTCTATCCGGGATTTGCCTCCTCCAAGAACTAAGAAGGACGTGATGAGCTTTTTGGGCAGATTAAACTATATCAGTCGGTTCATTGCTCAACTGACTTCCACTGTAAGCCCATATTCAAGTTGTTGAAGAAAGATGCAGCAGTCAAGTGGATGGATGAATGTCAAGAAGCTTTCAACAAGATCAAAGAATATCTGTCAAATCCTCCAGTCTTGGTCCCACCAGAGCCTCGGAGACCTTTTTCTATGTATCTGACGGTTTGGAAAATTCTTTTGGTTGTGTCATCGGGCAATATGATGTAACTGGAAAGAAAGAGCACGCAATCTATTACTTGAGCAAGAAATTCACCATTTACGAAGCCAAATATACTCTGTTAGAGAGAACAAGTTATGCTCTAACGTGGGTCGCTCAAAAGCTAAGACATTATCTGCAAGCCTACACCACCTACCTCATAACCAGGTTAGACCTATTGAAGTACATATTCCAGAAACCAATGCCCACAGGGAGGTTAGAAAAATAGTAGATTCTACTCACTGAGTTTGACATAGTCTATGTCACTCACACAACAATGAAAGCCCAGGCGTTGGCATATCATCTGGTTGAAAATTCGGTTGACGAAGAATATCAACCGTTGAGCACTTACTTCCCAGATGAGGAGGTAAATTCAATAGAAGCAATCTCTGAGGACACTCGTGCTTGGAAAATGTTCTTTGATAGAGCAGTAAATGCTAGAGGTGTAGGAATTGGGGAAATCTTGATCTCACCCACTTGTCAGCACTACCCGGCTACAACCAGGCTTCGGTTCTTCTACACGAACAATACTGCTGAGTATGAATCCTGCATCATGGGCATGAACATGGCAATTGACCAAGAAGAGTTATTGATCATGTGGGATTCTGATTTGATTATTCGCCAAGCCCAGGGAGAGAGGGAGACCCGATATGTTAAGCTCATTCCCTATCGGCAACATGTGGAAGATCTCACTAAGCGGTTCAAGTCGATAGAATTCAGGTACATCCCTCGGTGTCACAATGAATTAGCTGATGCACTTGCCACTCTTGCTTCGATGCTTCCTTACCCAGGCAATGCCCCTATTGATCCTCTAGAGATCCAAATCAAGGAAAGGCATGGTTATTATAACACGGTTGAGGCGAAGCCAACCATCCAGCCATGGTACGACGACATTAAAAGATTTTTGAAAATGCAAGAATACCCTCAGCAAGCTACTGGAGATCAAAAGAGAACCATCAGACGACATGCAGGTGGTTTCTTCTTGAGTGGTGATGTCTCATATAAGAGGATCCCGGACCTCAATTTGTCGAGATGTGGTGACGCCGAGGAAGCCGGAAGAATTATGCACAAAGTACACGCATGAGTGTGCGGACCTCATATGAATGGGTATGTTTTGGCAAGGCCAAAAGCCTCAAACGGACATAGATTCATACTGGTTGCTATTGACTACTTCACGAAGTGGGTTGAAGCCATCACTCATAAGTCAGTCACCAAGAAAGCTGTGGTAGATTTTGTTCACTCCAATCTCATTTGCCGCTTTGGCATTCCTGCAACTATCATCACAGACAATGATGCCAACCTGAATAGTCGTCTAATGGAAGAAGTATACGAACAATTCAAAATAACACATAGAAACTCCACTCCCTACTGGCCCAAAGCCAATGGTGTCGTCGAAGCAGCAAACAAGAACATCAAGAAGATTTTGAGAAAGATGATTTAGAGCTCCAAACAATGGCATGAAAAGCTGCCTTTCACATTACTTGGATATCGCACCACAATGCGTTCGTCGGTTGGAGCAAACCCATACTTGTTGGTCTATGGCACTGAGGCTGTTATACATGCAGAGGTAGAAATCCCTTCACTCCGGATAATCGTTGAAGCACAAATTGAGGACAGTGAGTGGGTCAAGACTAGGTTGGAACAGTTGTCCTTAATCGATGAAAAACAAATGGCCGCGGTCTGTCACGGGCAGTTATACCAACAAAGAATGGCCCGTGCTTATAACAAGAAAGTGCGTCCCAGGAATTTTGAAGTGGGACAACTCGTGTTAAGACGCATTCTCCCTCATCACCAGGAAGCAAAAGGAAAATTTGCTCCTAATTAGAAGGGTCCATACATCATCCGGAAAATATTGCCGAGAGGAGCATTGTATTTGGGAGATATCGAAGGAAATGATCCCGAAACAGCTGTGAATGCGGATGCAGTAAAAAAGGTATTATGTCTAGGCTCTCTGTGGTGTTGGTTTTTTGTGCAATTGATATGACGAAGACTTTTCTTCTCGCTATCCAGACACTATCAACACTTCGCAAACCCATTTGAGCTGGTTACTCTTCTTTGATTACCCTCTTTGGAACCCGAAAGTATTATCGAAAAAAAAGGAGGAAAAGAAAAGAAAAGAAAAGAAAAAGAAAATATGATGAAAAAAAAGAAAAGAAAAAGAAAATATGATGAAAAGAAAAAAGAAAAAAAAGAAAAAAAAACAAAATAAAATGTTTTTCCTGAACTACGTTTGACTTGATTCCGAAAGGATACATAGGCAGCACCAAAACAAAAATCTCAATTCCCCTAAAAGTTGAAACTGAGGCAGATGGTATATTGGTTCGGCTATGAGTCCACCAAAATGGTTCCAAAGTTGTACTTCCGTCCAAAATTCTTTTTACCCAAAACCTTGACCAAGTCCTTCTGATCAATTGGCAAAGGCGTAGGAATTGAACAGCAACATTGTTTGAATCTGATATAGTCCAAATTGAGAGAAATAAAATGAGAGAGTCTTATCGGTGAAAACCTTCGGGCACCATAAGGCGATGGTGAGTAGAGAATTTGAAAATGAGAGAGTCCGTTTGGTGAAAACTCGTAAAGAGCACTATCGGGCGACAGTGAGAAGAGAAATGAGAGAGGTCGATTAGCGAAAACCCGTAAAGGGCGCTGTCGGCCGAAAAGGAGACATCTCACCACCAAAAGAGTCATGGCAAGGTTCCCTGGTTTTGAAATATGGATCAATGGGTTCACGAGAAGCTGGAAAGTTTGTGTGGGCCAGGCATCCAGTCTAAGAAGCATGTCATGTCCATTTGGAGCCAGCTGCACCCCCAGATAAGTCCTTCTTTTTCCCCGAAAGGGAAGCTTCTCTTTAAACTCATATGCTTGCCTTTTGTATACTTCTTCTTTGAATCCCTTTCGGTTTAACTCTGATTTCGAGACTATTACAAAGAAAAGGTGGTAATACTAGTTTTATGGGGCTTCGCCTGGCAAAAGCCAAAGAAAATACCCAGCCTCAGCGGGTGCGTCAGGCCAATCTTGAATGACCATGAATATGGATGTTTTAAAGCAAAGACATTGAAGAAGAAAGAAAGTCACAGACAAAGGTCTTAAGAGCAGAATAAAGTGAAAAGGGCAGAGCCCACACGGCCGAGTCGTCATGAAATCCTAAAAGTTGAGTCCTCTCGGTTTGAAAACAGATTCACCCTCAAAACCAGCAAGAAGCAAAGTTCTCAATGGAAATTGGGCCAGGATCAAGCAATTGAGATGATCAAGGCCACAAAACCAACCACCGTTTCAAACTAACAAATTGTTCTTTGTTTGAAAGTTAAAACAGGTGTAATTCAAAGTAACCACGTAAGAAGCAGGTGCAACCCAAAAGAGAAAAGAAATGTGCAAGCGCTAAAACAGCTTTGCAGCAGGGAACCGACCAAAAAGTGAAGTTTCCCCCCAAATTCTTTCATGCGTTTTACCAAATAAAAAGTAAAAAGAAGAAAGAAATAAGAATAAGAAGTGAAAATGAAAAATCCCAAAAGAAAAAAAATCATGGTAGCATAGGGCCCCCATTCCCTAGATATCCCGGCATAACCCGTGGACCTCCCTGCATCACCCACAAAGCCTCTTTTCTTTCAATCCCGGCATAACCTGCGGACCTCCCTGGCATAACCCAAGGACCTTTTTTCTTTTATCCGACATAACCCGTGGATCTCCTCGGCATAACTCAAGGACCCTTTTCTTTTATCCCGGCATAACCCGTGAACCTCCTTGGCATAACCCAAGGACCCTTTTCCTTTTTATCCCGGCATAACCCGTGGACTAATCTAGCATAACCCAAGGAGCCTTTTTTCCTTCTTACCCCGACATAACCCGTGGACCTCCCTGGCATAACCCAAGGACCTTTTTCTTTTATCCCGGTATAAGCCGTGGACCTCCTTGGCATAACCCAATGGCCCTTTTTCTTTTATTCCGGCATAACACGTGGACCTCCCTGACATAACCCAAGGAGCCTTTTCTTTCAATCCCGGCATAACCCGTGGACCTCCCTGGCATAACCCAAGGAACCTTTTTTTATTTTATCCCGGCATAACCTGCGGATCTCCCTGGCATAACCCAAGGACCTTTTTTCCTTCTTATCCCGGCATAACCCGCGGATCTCCCTGGCATAACTCGATGACCTTTTTTCTTTTTTTCCCAGCATAACCCGCGGACATCCCCGGCATAACCCGGGGACCTTTTTCTTTTACGGTATAACCCGGCCATTTCCCAGCATAACCTAGCTTCATTTCCAAGGATACACAATCCTGATTTTACTGCTTAGACATGTGTCACAACTAACACATGAAATTTTTTCCAGTAAAAACTAGGGCAGAAAAATTTTATTCGTTTGTTTTTTTTAGTGTCTTAAGCAGGTTTGACCTCGAGGCACAAGGTGCAAGACAACCGATGAAATGTGTCTCAATCCATGATAAATAAAGGAAGAAAAGAATGGAAGAAATGAATTCAAAATATTGGAGCAAACAAAGGTGCGGATTGCTCGGAACGTGATTAAGCTCTGCTTGTTCCGCTCTGACTCGGTGCTGCAGAAAGAAACAACACCTACAACTTGCGAGCATCAAGATTCAGATTGGAGTCCACAGCAAAATCAGCTAAGACTCAAGATCAAGTTTCAAGAGATTTATATATAGGAATCTTGTAACTCATAGTTGATAGGCATAGCTAGCTTAGCTTTAATTTTCCTTTTGGTGTAATAAGGAGGTCAGCAAGCAGTAGCAGCAGCAACAGCAGTGAAGTCACAGCTCCTGGTAGTCCTAGCAACCAAACCTTCCAGAACTACACTGTCAGGATCCAAAATCCACTAAGGGTCGTGGTGGGGCCGGACACCTCTGTCAGGCCAGCCAACTAGATTATCAATTAATTCCTCTTTTAATACTTTTGAAAATCTAAGGTTTTTCCTTCCATTTTCATAAATAAAAGTTCACTACTTGAATTCAAATTTAAATAATAACAATTAGTACAAATCCGTTGAAACTTATCCCAGAAACCCGGTGTCACAATTACATGAGCAACTATTGATAAGGAAAGTAAAATACAACATCTATCCGAAATACAGTGGAAAGAGAATAAATAATAAAATGTTGAAAGGAACTACACTGGCTGCGGGTCGTCTCGAACAATGCAGCTCACCTAGTCCCAGAGTCGTCCGTGCTGCTGCGCCCAATAGGCTGCAAGAGGTATGTATACCTGTGCAACAAAAATGCACAGAATTGTAGTATGAGTACGTAATCAACGTGTACTCAGTGAGTATCCCGCCTAATCCCGAAGGGGTAGAGACGAGATGGCCAACTTCGACACTTACTAGAGGTCAATTAGCAATATTCTATAAGTGCAAGGAAAATCATGGATTTGTATAGAAGTTCTGATTGTGAAGCCAAAAAAACAGGTAAACACCTTCAACAATAAATCCAGGGCTTCTAAAGTTTGTTCTTTATTAACTTATTAGTTTATATCAATCCACGTAGGGCCAATTCCACATTTACAATTTTTAAGTAACAGATAAACACGCACAAATCATGTCGAGGTCGACGGCCCGCTCTAACAGAAATGTAAATTGTGCACTATCGAGGGTCGAGCGGCACGAACCATAGATGTATCTATTCTCACCGAGGCATTTGGCCCGTTCCATAAATAAACACATATCCTGCTCGCGAATCATCCATGCGACGCAGGCACACATAAAATACATGCTCAATCAGTCAAATAAGAACTTATCGGGGAATATTTATTCAAATAAAACCAATTCTCCTTTAACAATTTAAGAAATAAAATTTAATCCCTTTAGAAATTTACTTACTAATTCGATGTGAGTTAAGCAATTCAAGCTACCAATGGGTTCACAATTAATCCACGTGCAACATGCTTTTGGGTCCTAACTACCCGGACAACAGCATAATAGTAGCTACGCACAGACTCTCGTCACCTTGTGCGTACGTAGCCCCCACAAATAGGAGCACAATCAATTACTTCACCTATGGGGTAAATTCCCCCTCACAAGATTAGAAAAGAGACTCACCTTGCTTCGAAGACTCAAAACCGGCATTCTACATTCTTCCGAGGACTCCAATTGATGCACCACGCTCCAAGACTAGCC
>MDKF010458134.1:0-10255 GCA_026770625.1 Nicotiana glauca
TATATATCACGAAATAGTAGAGATAGTATTGTTCAAATTGCCCGGAGGGGCATTACCTACTTGGCTATTACAAACGAATAACATGTCCCTTAGAACATTTTTGTTACCCAAAGTTGCTAGCCTAGAGCAAACATCCTTGTTAAGGAACCTAATTTCCTTCACAGTTTGATTTCAAGATATTAGTTAAAAAATACGGAGCATAATAGATAATATTAGTATCTCTGTTGTTGTTGTTGCCATTCAGTCCTTCTTTAGCCAACTTGTGTGTCGGCTTGTTGGCCTCCCTAAAGATGTGATGTACTCTCTGGACCTTCATGTCACGATCCAAACTCCGATCGTGATGGCGCACAATACCTTGTTAGGCAAGCCCGACCTTTAAAACATTTCCAACCCAAGATATACAAAACTCCTTATCAATTAATAAATTTAAAAGTAACAATTTAGCAAAAATTTTCAGTCAGATGGTGATAATATTGTGCGAAAACCACAATAATAGCAAAAATCCCATATCAGATCTGGCGTCACAAGTCAGAGCCTCTAGATACAACTGAACATCATCCTATACATAAGGAGGTCTAAGTGCGCGAGTAAAAGAAATGACAAGAGGAGAAATCGGATCCTGCGGACGCCGGCAGCAACCTCGAAGACTCCGATAACTGAAAAACTCAGCACCAAATAACCTCAGCTATGCCTCCGGGATCCCTGTATCTGCACACAAGGTGCAGGGAGTAAAGTGAGTGCTCCAACTCAGTGAGTAATAGCAATAAATAACAACTAAAAGTAAGAAATCCTGTAAGAACACTACACAGTTCTATAACCAACAATAAAGGCAGTAAATATCTGCTAATCAGGGAAAAACTGGTAAAAATCCCCCACAGTCCGACAATTTACCAACACTGCTGCGGCGCGCAGCACGATTCACACCAAATACTGCTGAGGCGTGCATCCCGATCCAATACAGTATATAATGCTACGGCGCGCAGCCCGATCCAATAATAATAGTCGACTGCGCTCACTGGGGGTATGTGCAGACTCCGGAGGGGCTCCTTCAGCCCAAGCGCTATGATACTGCGGCGCGCAGTCTGATCCATATAATATATCACTGCGGCGTGCAGTCCGATCCATATAATATATCACTGCGGCGTGCAGTCCGATCCATATAATATATCACTGCGGCGTGCAGTCCGATCCATATAATATATCAATACGGCGTGCAGTCCGATCCATACATGTATATGTATATACTGCTGCGGCGTGCAGCCTGATCCGGTATATATCAAATACCCTCACTATGGGGTCCTTGACCCCTCTCAGTCAATATAGACTTGGCCACTTCGGCCCACTCAGCTAAGACAAGGTATTCAACCCTAGGTATTTCTCATTTAGAGTGCAAATTGCTAAGACCGCTGCATATTATGCTTTACAATTAAGGACATGGCTGATAGTATATGTTCAACAGGTAAAGTGTGGTCAATTATCTCAACAGGCTCCCCTAAGGGTTCTACAGGTCGGCACAAGGCCCCAAACATGGCAACTAGCCCACAATATACGGGTATAAGCTCAGTCTCAGTCAAAAATACAGTAGAGTCATCAATCAGGATGGACCGAGTCCAAATCCCTAGTAGTAACATCACCACGCTCATCATACATCACGTATTTCATCTCAACATAGCACCACATAATGCAGTTACAGGGTTTCAAACCCTCAGTACATCATTCATAACCATTACTCACCTCAAACCGGCCGAAATCCTAGCTCGCCTTGCGCTTTCCTCGCAAATCGAACTCCTCGTGCATAGAATCTGACCAAAACCACATAGAATAGGTTGTAATAAGCTAATAGGACATAACCCAATTGAAAGAACTCGAAAAACACCCAAAAATACGAAGTTGGCAAAACCCGAGCCCCGGGCCTGGTTCTCGAAAAATTACAAAATTCTCATCACCGGATTCCTCGTCTCGCCACGAGTCCGTACATATAAAGTTCATCAAAATTGGAGTTCAAATGGATCATCAAATCCCAAATTTACATTCCAAAAACCAAGCCCTAATTTCTTCAATTTTTACCCAAATTTCAGAGAATTAAAGGATGAATCTTCAATTATATGGTGTTTCTAGGCCACGAGACTTACCTCCAATCACTTCCCGTCAAAATCCCCTTCAAAATCTACCAACAAGCTCTCAAGGCGGTGCAAAAATGGAGGAAATATGAAATAGGTCGCGAATGAAATACCCTTTAAAACCATACTGACGCCCAGCTATTTCTTCTACGCGAACGCGTGGGTCCTCTCGCGTTCGCGATTAAAAATATCCACTGGGCCCTCTTTTACTCTACACGAACGCGTAACCACTCCTGCGAACGCGATGTCCCTGTTTCCAATACTACGCGAACGCGTCACCCCGACCGCAAACGCGATGTATTAACTAGGTTGGGCCCCCAGGCCCTCTTACGCGAACGCGAAACTACCATCGCGAACGCGATGGACAAGAATATACAACTACGCGAACGCGACCATGCCTATGCGAACGCGAAGACCAACCACTTCATGCCTACGCGAACGCGGCCCATACCACGCAAACGCGAAGGCTAATGTTTTCTTTTGCCTGCACTGCTGCTGCAATTTCTGCAGAAATTCTTAAGTCCAAACTTCACGGAAAATCATTTGAAATCACCCCGAAGCCCCCGGGACCTCAACCAAAAATACCAACATATCCCAAAACATCATACGAACTTGTTCCAATCATCAAAACACGTCCAACAACACAAAAATCATCAATTCACCACGGATTCAAGCCTAAGTCAAACTAAAACTTTTGAAACTCACATTCGATCAAAAATCCGACCAAACGACGTCAGAATGACCTGAAATTTTGCAAACATATCCAAAATCACCTAACGAAGCTACTGCAACTGTCGGAATTCCATTTCGACCCTCGGATCAAAATCTCACCTATCAACCGGAATTCGCCAAAATTCAAACTTCGCCAATTCAAGCCTAATTCTACACCGGGCCTCCAAATTCAATTCCGATCGCAATCCTAAGTCACAAATCATCCCCCTAAGCTAACCGAACCACCGGAACTCACATCCGAGCCCTCTAACTATATAGTCAACTTTCGGTTGACTTTTCCAAAACAAGCTTCCTTCTAAGAGGCTAAATGCCTCATTTCCAACTAAAACCAATTCAACTCTATCCGATCAATTCAAACACTGATATTAAATCATAGAGAAACATAATATGGGGAAAACGGGGCGGTAACTCACATGATGACGGGCCGGGTCGTCACATCCTCCCCAACTTAAACCAACGCTCGTCCTCGAGCGTACTCAGAGTTGTACTAGAAGCCAACCGATAGCTGAATGACCTTACCAAGCATACGCCTGGGCTGATCCCACGTCACCCCATCTCACATATGTCTGATAATACATCACAACTGAAATTTCACAGTCCATCTATATCATAAACCGTAGAACCACATTGCACTTTTCGAAATCATGCCCAGAATAAACCCGAACCAGCTGTAATAACCCACACCTGCAACCTCAGGTGAGATCATACCACCTACCACACAATCTAACACTCGAAACGATAGTCTCTATTCACAGCAGTTGCCCACGATACTCAATTACCGATAAGAACCCCTTATTAGCTAAAGTCTTATTACAACACTTTCATATACCGCCAACGCTAATTAATACACGCGATAAATCGCAACCATTCCTCAGATTACCCATACATGAAGCCATTTCCCTTTTGACCAATACCACATCAGATTTCCGGATTAGACCTCGATTTTATCCTTCTAACAAGCTGAAATAGCATCTGTTCGAATTCATTAATGACTCCAATGATCACCTCGAACGTAACACACCACTCTGGTGATATGACACCTCAACATAGGCCTAAACCACAACTTGCATAATCCACGCTCCAATGAAGGGCAGTCTGAACATACCCAAATTATGACAAATGACTCAAACAAAGGAGCTATAACTCAAACTCCTCAGTACCATCACAACACAAGGTTGGGACCCTGTCCCACTTCATAAAAGTAGAATACCTGAATCTACCCCGAACGGTCTAATCCTTACGTAGCCTCGCTACAAATGCGCAATCTTATCCAAACACTGCTACACATGAAGCACCTCAAGTCGCTATACTCGAAATTGACAACCACGTATGATGGGTATCGGGAACCCAAACAAATCATTATACCCATGGTGAAGCAAGTAATATATACCATACGATCCTGAAAGGACACAGCCGGTGCGCCATTCGCCGAGCAATACCCAATGCGGACTTTCCTTAGAAACCAGGAAACAAGGTATACTCATGGCGGCGTGCCATCCGATCCATATATATATCTCACATACGGAGATGCACATCGAGCCAAATTGCTCATTACAACAAAATACCGAGTACTGGTTGTAAGCATACTGAGTACATCCAATACCTACATATAGCGTTATGAGCTATAAAACTCAAGCACAACTGAGGTTTTTCCTCTCAACTTCCACTATGAATCCTGATATCACCACACTATATGTGCCCACAGTACGTAAATCATAACATCTCGCAACGTAGAAAACAACTCATAGATCTTTCCAGATAGCTGATAAGCTCAGCAACGGTTGAGTTAACCTATCCCTCGACAATACGATTTGGAGCCAACCGAGTCAACTCATACTGGAACACACATCCAAAAAGAAAAAGTCCCTCAATACCGGAACTGAATCAATGGTAGAAACCTCTGCACTGACATCCGCCACGAAGGCCCCATCAATAAGGCAATATTTGTCAGCCGTCTGCTGGTCTTTGGAATACAAACCGCTCTGCTAGAACATAATCCGTTTCACCTTGCCACGCAACCTGTGGCATTTTCCGACATAACCCATAGCACAATAGTTTAGAATAACCCAACACTGAGACAACCAGTATACACCCCAATATCGTATCCAAAATCTAATATACCAAACAAAGAAGGATCCACTCGGGCCTCCAAATCCCAATAGCTACTAAGCGGTGCCGAATACACACGCTCCACCACCACTACATAGGTTGTATCTGAAAACTCCCAACCTCCAACTCCATACAACACATGAATCACTGTACCTATTCCCAATTCCGCAGCACGAATACATATTACATCCCAGGTACTCAATTATTCCACGAAAGATATTCTAAAATTTCCCTGTGCCATTAACAAACTCAATTATCAACAGTCGATTCAACAAAAAAATGTCGCAATACCACCGAAGTTTTATCAGTATACATCACCTTGCCCCCCTTTTTTTGTAACATGTACCCTCGCCAAACCACTAGAATAGAAGTACCATTTTCCTTAATCATCTAAAGATCGATTCTTAAATCACACGCAGCTGCCCGTGCTGCTTAAGAATGTAATAACTTTCCATTATGAACTGAACCGTAACCTTACACACACAAACCCCAATCCTCCACAACATATCACATATACCGTACCACACTAGTATAACATGAGAATTCCATCTCCCTTCCTAACCACAAACATCTACGTACACTACTAGTCGATAACTCTCCATCAATCTCATCTCAGGGAGACATCACTTCCCATTCCATTCTTTGCATGCCCAAAGAAATATATACACCTCCGAACCACGGTAAAACTCAACAGGAACACTTCTGCCAATTCCATTTTACAAGCTAAACAGACAAGACTGAATTCTTCTATCCAAGCCAAGCTAAGCAAGCTATTCCATCTATCTAATTTCTCTTTTTATTCATCATCCACTTGATTTCTCCCTCGATGTAGCACCACAATGCCTTAATCCAGGCTTAACATACGAGAATCGCACATAAGACCACACTGTCTAATATCCATGGACACTGAATACTCTCTCGACCGTTCCCAAAAATACCACATTCCAGAGTACCTTACCCCGAAGAACTTCTTGCGAATCTGAAATTCGTTACCATTACTTTCCAAATACTGATACATAGAATCCCGTAATTAACATAAAACACCACAAGTCTTGATCTTTTCTAATGGAAACGCAGTCTCTAGCCACATACAGAACCTTAAGACACCGGAGTATTACATGCAAAAACCTTGAACACAATAAAACCATTCTCGAGAGACATTCACTCTTATACCACTGTAAATTATCTGACTATACGAGCAGAACTACTCGTGCCTTATTAGCACTTTGACACCGCAGAACACGATCTCATACGAATACAAACAACCATCTTCCTTTTCTGTACACTGAGCATCCTTTACCAGCAACAGCTCAAAATATCCCATTATTTCCACACATCTACAAAGCATCGCATATCCTTTATCAAAATTTTCCCTCACACGTGCCTTCCTCGGCTCGATTCCTGCAACCAGAACTGATCCGCTAGCATACCTCAAAATGGACCAACATAGCACATAACCGTGCAACTAGCTAATCACTAGAAACCTCCCCAACTTGGCTCGAAGCCATCTATCAGAACATATTCAATAACCCATAATACTTTTACTCTAATGATGCTACAATATTATAGTGAGATTAGACACAAATAATCTACTAGTTTATGAAAACACATATCAGTTTATGAAAACATAGATCATATGGTACTGAAATCCTCTGCACACCTCGCATTTATCCCCACATCAGCTGAGTCCACTCTCTTAAGCGACCCAACTTCCCAATTTCAACACATACCCTTCAATTACACATGAGATCTTCTAACATACACACAAGGTTCATACCACACAAGAACACTCCGCAGGAGATAACCCACCTGCTTCGCCTTAATTAAGTATTTCAGCACACCTTCCACCATCATACACATTGTCATACCTCCTTTAGGCGCTACTGCACCCCGCGAAGGGCGTGGTAAAAGGAGTTTTTTCAATTAAAGGACAATCGAAACGGGGTTCGTTTATTAAGAGATTCAGAGTCGCCACTTGGGAGATTTATGGTGTCCCAAGTCATCGGTTGAATTCCGACTCGAGGAAAGGTTTGACTCTATTTAACAGTCTGCATACCAGAAATCTGGATAAGGAATTTTGTTAACCCGGGAGAAGGTGTTAGGCATTCCCGAGTTCCGTGGTTCTAGCACGGTCGCTCGACTGTCATATTTGGCTTATTTATCTAATTTATAACATGCTTTAGATTATGTGCAAATTTTAACTTTTGACCGCTTTTGATTATTATTATTTTATAAGAATTACAACGTCGTGAAAATACATCTCAAACCACGTCACATCACTGTACTCGTGGTTATTGACATATTTCGACTCCATTGAGATTTGGATTTGGGTCACATAAATGTGCACCCGAGTTTAAGAAAGTGAAATTATTAATACGCGCCTAAAGAGACTAGCGCGTTATTATTTTGGGGGAGGCCGTGAAATTCGCTAAACGGCTCATCCCGAAATCTAAGTATTTTTATATATATATTTAATGAGGGCCCCGCAATTTGTGCGTTTTATTTGGCGAGGCTCGTCTCGTTTATTTTAAAAGGATAATCCTAAAGTGACTACATTTTTTTTTTTTTTTTGTTTGTCTCTAAAAATGAAAGAAGAAAAAATCCTAATTAAATTACATGCTTAAGAATTGTTATAATCGAGTTCCGAACACGGTTTGTTAAATCAGAAAATAGGTGCAATACGGGCAGTCCGTTTACCAAAGTGGGCCCAGGTCCATCGCATGTAGTGTTAAATGGGACCTGGGCCATCTTATTCCAATATTGGGCCTAGTTAATTTATTCTACACATGTTCACGGTTTCGCAAAGCTGAAATGTAAAAATGATGATATCTAATTAAACAAACTACTGCAGGTTATATAAAAAAAAAAAACAATCAATTGGAATGGGGTAACTTAGAAGTCTAGTTTTAATCCTAAGTTCAAACCATTTGCATGCTGAAATTAGATCGCCCTAATAATTAGAGGTCTACTATTCGGATTATGCTTGTCATGCATTTGAACGTATACTACCTAATAATTAAGCTAAAATAATAGAACATTATTGACTACATTACTTTAAAAGACTGCCCAGTTATACAAAGTGGCCGAAATTTTCATAACAATAGTATGTAGAATGACTTAACTACAATCAGTAAAAAAAAAAGAAACTAAATCAAATTTATAACTTCAACTCTTCATATATATTCATGCTTCATGTTTCCGCTTACAACATTTGCAAAGTTATAGCCATGTACCTGGTATAGGAAGCAGAAGAAGAGGAAGATCAGCAAAGTAGTAGTATACAACAACAATAACAGCAGTAGTGCAACAAGAACGCAGGAATCAACCAGCTTGAAACCCAAACCCAAACTTTCTTAAAACTTTTCTACTGAATTTCTCAAGATCTTTTCGATTTCTTCTTCAGAATTTTCGTATATTCTGTGTATATTCTGTATATTCTATGTATATCTCCTGGATTTTCAGAATATTTCTTAACGTTTTTCTTGTTCCTCCTATTTCTTGTCCTCTTTTTTGAACCCCCCTTCTTCATAAATTTTCTCTTCTATTTATAACAAAATTTATGAAATTTTTCAGATTTGTTTTTTTTATATTTTATTATTTTATTATTATTTTTTTAATTAAAAGAAATCCTACTTACAAATTGCTTTTATTTTTTTAGAAAAAGAAATCCCACCTTTATTTACTTTTATTTTAAAATTCCAACTTTAATTACTTTTATCTTATTTAAAATTCCACTTTTTATTTTTTTAAAAGAGAATCTCACTTTATTTTAACTTTTCTTCAAAAAAGCAAATCACTTGCTTTTGCTTTTCTTTTAAAAATTCTACTTTTATTTACTTTAAAATTTTTAAATTTTCAGATACCTTTATATTTATTTTTTAATTTCAACTTTATTTTACTTTTTATTTTTTAAAAATTTCCACAAAACTTTTTTTATTTTTTAATTTTCTACATTCTTTTACTTTTTTTAAAAGAGAATTCCATCTACTTTTACTTTTATTTTTTCTTCAATACTTCCCTTTTCTTATTTTTTTTTAAATCACTCCCGAAATTTAAAAAAAAATATTTTCGGATTTATTTTTTATATATAAAAAAAATATTAATAGTAATAATTCACTTTTTAAATTTCTTGTATTTTTACCCTATAATAAAAAGTGTAATAAAGCTAAAATAATAGCAGGTTAAAATCCCCTAAAATATTTACATAAAAGAAGTGATATAAAATTAAATGCTGTCAAAAATTAGGTGTTCACGGCTGCCCTTCTTTGCTCAAAATATGAAGAGTTTTCGGGCAAAGATAAAGTGAACAATGCGACTAATTTTTGATCATATAGTTATTCAAAAGAGTAAGAAAATAAAAAGGAAAGGCGCAACCGAGTCCTGGTTTTGGACAGCCTACATATCCCGTGTTATAAGGGAATCAGGTCGTGTGTAGTTCAGCAAGTTTTGGTAGTTGGGACTACCATGTAGCTGTGGTGTTACTGTTATTGTTGTTGCTGCTGCTGCTGCTACTGCTTACTGACCTCTTTATTACACCATGCTAAAAAAATAAGAAGCTAGACTAAATTAGTCTATGAATTACAAAATCTTATCTAAATCTTCAACTTGCTCTTCCTGTGTCTCTTGTTGCTTTGATGTCTTTTCCGCTGATGTTTCTGACTTGACTCATCGGCCTCTCCTGATTGCCGAGCTTGAACTGTTTATTTCCTTCTTTTGAGCTTCGGATTATTTTCCTTTGAAGCTTAAACTGCTTTCTTCCGATTTCTGAACTTGGATTTATGCTGGGGATCTTGTTGTGATCCTCCGCTCTCCGGCGGGCTCCTGACTTCAACAACAACTTCGAAAAATAAAACGTCATTCCGTTCTTCAGGAGGGGCACCTGACTTTGACAACAATTTTTTGGAAAATAAAATGCCATTCCGTTCTTCAGGCGGGCACCTGACTTCAACGATGATTTACAACTTCCACTTAAAAAAGATAACGCCTTTCCGTTCTTCAGGCGGGCACCTGACTTTGACAACAATTTCTTTTTTTGGAAAATAAAATGCCATTCCGTTCTTCAGGCGGGCTCCTGACTTCAACAATAATTTTGAAAAATAAAACGCCATTCCGTTCTTCAGGCGGGCTCCTGACTTCAACAACAATCTTGGAGAATAAAACGCCACTCCGTTCTTCAGGCGGGCTCCTGACTTCAACAACAATTTTGGAAAATAAAACTCCATTCCGTTCTTCAGGCGGGCTCCTGACTTCAACAACAATTTTGGAAAATAAAACGCCATTCCGTTCTTCAGGCG
>MU757876.1:0-15586 GCA_026770625.1 Nicotiana glauca
ATAATTACTTATTGGATTTGTGTTAACTAACATATGGCATGAACTAACGCGTGTGGATATGGGTTATAACACCTAATTACTGAAACTTGAACTGTATTCCCTTGCTCTCCAGGTGGGCGCCTGATTGCTAAAATTTGAACTGTATTCCCTTGTTTTCCAGGTGGGCGCCTGGTTGCTGAAACTTGAACTGTATTCCCTCGTTCTCCAGGTGGCTCGTGATTGCGTTTCACTGTATTCCCTTGCTCTATAGGTGGGCGCCTGATTGTTGAAACTTGAACTGTATTCCCTTATTCTCCAGGTGGTCTCCTGATTGCTGAACTTGACTTACTTCTCCTTGTTCTCCAAGTGGGTACCTGATTTCAATAAAAATAGATAAAACAAATAAATTTTTCTGCCTCAGTTTGGTAGTTGGGCACATAGGTGAGTGTTAAACTGAATTCTTCTACCAACTATTACTAAGAATTTGAAAGCTAGGTCCTATTATTCAGGGAGGTCCTGACAACTCTTAATTGAACGACAATTATAAACCTAAGTTATATCTTCTAAAGGTATTACTTCCGCTAAGTCCTGTTATTTAAGAGGGTCTTAGAACTACATCCTATTATCAAGGAAGGTCCTGAAAATCAAAATCAAGTTTTTTCTTAAAAATGACAATTTTACGACTGAATTATATTACCCTACAACAGAATTTACGCTACATCTTGTGATCTAATGGAAATCTTAAAACTAGGTCCCATTATTCGGGGGGGGGGGGNAAACTGTGCTATTCATGATTATTTTGAAATTTAACTAAGCCACGTTATCCAGGAGGGTCCTGAGAGTTTACGGTCAAACCTGTTCGGTGCTTGTTCTTCCCCTACGAAGGGTTTCTCCGAAACAATGAAACTTTCTGCCCCTATTTCAATCAAAGAAAAATCTTGTCAGTTTAAAATATGGTGGTTAGTTGATGGCATGATGGCATGATGGCATTCTTACTGAAGGTCTTTCCGCTGCCGTGCTTTATTTTGACCTGCCTCCTTGAACTGGCCCTGAACCTCTTGACTTTCTGACTGACCTCAAACCTCATGACATTTGATGACCCGAGTGTTCTATACCCAAACTATGGTTTTACATTTCTGACCTCTTTCTCTGCACCTTTGCATATCCCATGAAATTACCAAATCATTTCACCGATGAAACTTCCGGTGACTCCTTATATCCCACTTTACATCATGCTATCTTTGTTATGTTCTAGCCACATTGTGCTTTGTAATTTTAGAAGTTGGTAGTGAGCTTTGAAATTCTTTCTTATTTTCTTTGAACAAGACTGGCATTGGAACATCTTAGAGAAACAAAACCCCAAAAGAAATGAAATGCAATGACCTTAAGAGTTAAAGATAAAGAAAATCCAAAACATGGACGACTTGCTAAAAGGAAAAGGAAAAGAGACTTATCTGAGTGGAACAAGCTGGTACCATTGATCATGACATGCATTTTTGATTAACCAGCCCAATATATCCAACCAATCAACTTTCAGTTGCCATACTTTGTTTCCCCAGAATTTCATAACCCGATTTCCTCACCCAAACCTTAACTTTGTTCATCCTGCGCTGCCCTGAAAGGTTTTCACCAACAGACCTCTCTCATTTGCTCATCTCTCAACTCACTTTCGCCTTAAGGTACCCGTACGGGTTTTCACCAGTAAGACTCTCTCATTTTGATTTCTCTCAACTCCCTTCACCTTACGGTGCCCGTGAGGATTTTCACCAATAAGACTCTCTCATTTTTCATTACTTTTCCTACTTGGACCAAAGTGTTGCCCCTGATATGAATCACCTCTTCTTGCTCGACTTGGCATTTCTTGAAGACTGATCAGAAGGCATTTCTTTGGACCGTAATGTGGGCTTTTGGATAGGGTTAGAAAGAAAGGGTATTAAAGGCTCAAAACAATTCAAATGGGTTTTAAGTTACAACTTCCGGAATCAAATTTCTTACAACAACTGCAACTTCTGCCTTAGTTTCTTGCTTGGGGACTTTTGGATTTTTATTTTGATGGGACCGAACTGTGAGGCTGCCTAGGTATCCTTATTAGGAATCAGGTCAAACATAGTTCAGGTCATAGGAATTACTTTGTTTGTTGTGATTTTCTTTTCTTTTCTTCCTCTTTCTCTTCTTTTCTTTTCTTTCTTCCTTTTCTCTTTTTGTTGTTTTTCTTCTTCTTTTTTTCCTTCTTTTTTTCTTTTTCTCTTTTTTTTCTTTTTCTCTTCGTCTTGATTCTTTTCTTTGGATCTGTTTATGTCTCTACTTCTCTTGATTCTCATGCCAGTGGAATTCATACTCTGTTTTTGGCTCCACCGCCAGGCCCCCGTAATTTCTTTGAGTTTCGGTCTTGCGGCCGTACTCCCCAGGCGGAGTGTTTCACGCGTTAGCATTTCTCTTTTTTTTCTTTACTAATATTTCACACTTGTGCGTCTGATCTTTGCTACTGATTCCAAAAGAGGGGTATGGAAGGAAATGAACAAGGCTCAAAGGGGAAACGAGGGATAAAGTGTTTTGATAGCAAAACAAAATGCCTTCGTCATTCCAATCTTCAAAACATGCCAAGTATAAAAAAATACAATTAAACCAAAGAAAATCATACGTAATATCTCTTGACCGCATCGGAAACCATTTTTACACACTTGTCTTCTATGTTTGTTAAATACAAAGCACCATTGGACAACACTCTCGTCATGATGAACGGCCCCTGCCAATTTGGGGCGAACTTGCCTTTGGCCTCAGCCTGATGTGGAAGGATACGTTTCAATACTTGCTGAACCACTTCGAACTTTCGTGGACGCACCTTCTTATTATATGCTCTTGCCATTATCTGTTGATACAACTGGCCATGATATACTGCTGCCAATCTTTTCTTATCGATCAAACTCAATTGTTCTTGGCGGGTTTTGACCCATTCGTCATCATCAATTTTGGCTTCTGCAATAATTCGAAGGGATAGGATTTCCACTTCCGCGGGTATCACTGCTTCAATTCCATACACCAACAAATAAGGAGTCTCCCCTACTGAAGTACGGACCGTAGTGCGATATCCTAGCAATGCAAAAGGCAGCTTTTCATGCCACTGTCTAGAACCCTCCACCATTTTCCGAAGTATCTTCTTTATATTCTTGTTGGCCACCTCAACTACTCCGTTTGCCTTGGGGCGGTAAAGGGTGGAATTGCGATATGTAATCTTGAACTGCTGACATACCTCTTTCATCAGATGACTATTGAGATTAGCCCCACTGTCTGTAATAATCACCTTTGGTATCCTAAACCGACAAATGATATTCGAGTGTACAAAATCAACCACCGCTTTCTTGGTTACAGACTTGAATGTTTTGACCTCAACCCACTTGGTGAAATAATCAATGGCCACCAGAATAAACCTATGCCCATTTAATATTGCTGGCTTAATTGGCCCAATGACATCCATGCCCCACGCGACAAAAGGCCATGATGCAGACACTGTGTGCAATTTCGATGGTGGAGAGTGAATCAAATATCCATGCACTTGACACTGATGACACTTGCGCACAAAACTGATACAATCTCGCTCTATAGTAAGCAAGTAATAGCCTTCTTGGAGAATCTTCTTTGCCAAAACGTACCCACTCATATGTGATCCACAGACTCCATAATGTACTTCGGCCATGATAGTTGTGGCCTGTCTAGCATCTATGAATCTCAACAGCCCAAGATCTGGAGTTCTTTTGTACAACACCCCTCCACTGAAGAAAAATCCACTTGCCTACCGTCGAATTATTCTCTTTTGATCACCTGTGGCCTGTACCGGATATACCCCCATCCTGATATATTCCTTGATATCATGAAACTAAGGTTCACCATCAAGTTCTTCTTCTACCACATTACAGTAAGCATGCTGGTCGCGGACTTGAATCTGCAAAGGGTCCACATAAGCCTTATCTGGATGATGCAACATTGACGCCAAAGTTGCCAAAGCATCGGCAACCTCATTATGAATCCTCAGAATGTGCTTGAACTCTATTGATTGAAACCATTGACAAAGATCATGCAAACATTGTCGATACGGTATGAGTTTCAAATCTCGTGTTTCCCATTCTCCTTGAATCTAGTGTACCATAAGGTCCGAGTCCCCCATGACCAGGACTTCCTGGACACCCATGTCTACAGCCAACCTCAAACCTAAGATACATGCCTCATACTCGGCCATGTTGTTAGTACAATAGAAACGAAGCTGAGCTGTAACAGGGTAGTGTTGCCCTGTTTCAGAAATAAGTACCGCTCCTATCCCAATGCCTTTTGTGTTGGAAACCCCATCAAAGAAAAGTTTCCATCATGGCTTTTCGACCTGTTCCAACTCATCAACATGAATCACCTCTCCATCAAGGAAGTAAGTCTTCAAGGGCTCATATTCCTCATCTACTGGATTCTCGGCCAAATGGTCAGCCAATGCTTGTGCTTTCATCGTAGTCCGGGTCACATAGACAATGTCAAAATCTATGAGCAAGATCTGCCACTTTGCGAGTCTCCCTGTGGGCATAGGCTTCTAAAAGATATACTTCAATGGATCCAACCGAGAGATGGGTAAGTAGTATAATATGACAAATAATGTTTCAACTTCTGTGCTACCCAAGTTAGGGCACAACACGTCCTCTCAAGCTGAGTATACTTAACCTTGTAAGATGTGAACTTCTTGATGAGATAATATATGGACTGCTCTTTCCTACTGGTGATGTCATGCTGACCTAACACACAACCAAATGAATTGTCCAAAACCGTCAAATACAGAATCAAAGGCCTCTCTGGTTCTGGCAGGACAAACACCGGTGGGTTTGACAAATACCCCTTTATCTTATCAAACGCTTCTTGACACTCATCTGTCCACTTGAACACAACATCCTTCTTTAACAGCCTGAAGATAGGCTCACACGTAGTCGTGAGCTGTGCAATAAACCTGCTGATGTAATTTAACCTCCCCAACAAACTTATCACCTCAGTCTTGTTCCTCGGAGGTGTCAATTATTGTATAGCTTTGATTTTTGATGGGTCCAATTCAATACCTCGACGACTGACTATGAATCCCAACAATTTTCCAGATGGAACACCGAAAGCACACTTTGCAGGATTGAGCTTAAGATTGTACCTGCGAAGCCTTTGGAAGAACTTTCTCAGATCTCTAACGTGGTAAGACTGCTTCCTGGTCATTACAATTACATCATCCACATAAACCTCGATCTCCCTATGTATCATGTCATGGAGTATGGTTGTCATTGCTATCATGTAGGTTGCCCCAGCATTTTTCAAACCAAATGGCATGACCCTGTAGTAGTATGTTCCCCATGGCATGATGAATGCCGTATTTTCTACATCTTTATCATCCATTAAGATCTGGTGATAGCCTGCATAACAATACATAAAAGAACCAATCTCATGTTTGGCATAATTATCAATCAATATGTGGATGTTGGGCAGTGGGAAGTTATCCTTCAGACTCGCCTTGTTGATATCATGGTAATCAATGCACACCCTGGTCTTACCATCCTTCTTTGGCACAGGTACGACGTTGGCTAACTATGTGGGATATCGCGTGACCCAAATGGCTTTTGCATCAAACTGCTTGGTGACCTCTTCTTTGATCTTCATTCTCATATCACTTTTAAATTTCCTCGGCATCTGCTTGACAGGGGGGAATGCCGGGTCAATGAGAAATTTGTGAACTACAAATTCAGTTCTTAGACCTGGCATGTCGTCATATGACCATGCAAAAACATCTTTGTATTCGAACAATGCTTTAATTATCTCCTCTCTGGGTTGTGGTTCAAGATGGACACTTATTTTGGTTTCCCGGACATTATCTTGGTCCCCTAAGTTGATTGTTTCTATATCACTCAGGTTAGGTTTGGGTTTTTATTCAAAATGGCTTAACTCTTTACTAATCTCTTCCAACGCCTCATCATCATCATATTCCAATTCATCATCGCACTCAATTTCTTGTATTATTATTTCAGAATTAGATTAGCTTTTAAGACTAAGCTAGAGATTCCTCATGCATGTCATGTCATTGAAACCAACATAAAAAGAACTGTACAAGAAATAAAAGAAAAATAAAGATAAAACTATCAGGAATGAAGAAGAAAGGATATTGCATTTCATTGAAATTAAAGATAACAAGGTTTAACACATCCAAATGGACGGAATATAGAATCTGAATTACAACCATGGAATAATCCAGATAAAATGAAAGAAAAATCAAAAGCCGAATACCAAAAGTCCTCCGAATAGGAAGAGTAGTAGCTTCCCAATTGTTGATCTTTGCACTGGGCCCCACAAATTGCACATCCTCCTTGCTCGATCCCTCTCCAGCTTCCACCATATTCACCTCATCGAACAACTTTTCTAACCTTTTAAGCAACTCCTTATCAGGACCAACCACAGAACCGGGAACTGTTGTTACTAGGCGCTTCTTGGTACCAGGCTTGACAAATGATCTGGAGAGATGTGGGACAGGCTTTGGAAGAACCGATTCCGTCTGTTTCAACTTTCTGGCTCGTCTTACGTCTGCAGCTGTGGGCTTAAATCCCAAACCAAATATATCTAAATTTTTGGGGAGAGACACCGGCTGTACGATACCTTGCAGAGACGAAACCAAACCCTTGCCAGGTACAAAACCATTCTTCAACATTTTGGAGGCTACCATGACTGATGCAGCTGCCACTTTCGGAACAGGAACACATTCCCCTTCTGGGATTTTCTTGACTGACACTGTTGTAAAAACCTGATAGAACCACGACCCCTTATCGTCTTCAACTTTGATGAAAGGTATAATGGCATCATTCTGGACACACAAACTATCCTCGTCGTGCACCACAATTTCCTGTCTGTCCCTTTCAAATTTAACCATCTGGTGCAGGGTAGATGGAACTTCCTTGGCGGGATGAATCCAGGGCCGACCTAGCAAAAAATTATAAGAAACCGCCACATCTAGCACTTGGAATTCCATAGTAAATTCAATTGGCCCTATTGTTAGATCCAGCACTATGTCTCCGACTGAATCTTTCCCTCCACCGTTGAACCCCCGAACGCAAATACTATTCTTATGAATTCTTTCATTGTCCACTTTGAATTTGTCCAGGGTGGAGAGAGGGAAAATGTTTGCACTGGACCCATTATCAATCAGTGCCTGGGTAACCACGGAATCTTCGCACTTCACCGTAAGATAAAGGGCTCTGTTATGCTCAATACCCTCCATGGGCGATTCATCATCAGAAAAAGTGACTTTTGTTTAACTCAAAAATTTTGTTTGCTATCTTTTCCAAATGGTTTACAGAGATCTTGTCAGGAACGTGGGACTCATTCAATATTTTGATCAACGCCCGGTGGTGCTCGTCCGAATGGATTAACAATGAGAGTAAGGAAATGTGAGTACGGGTCTTCCTCAACTACTCCACAATAGAATAGTCCTGCACTTTCATCTTCCTTAAGAATTCTTCTGCTTCCTCTTCGGTCACAACTTTCTTCACTAACACTAGGTTATCTTTGGCGGTTTTGGCTTTTCTTAACTCCTCGTGGGCAAAGCATCTCCCCGAGTGAGTCAATCTATGGGTCTCACAGACTTCTTCTCTAACCTATTTCCCTTTGTAAGTCACTGTCATTCGGCCATAACTCCAAGGGATGGCCTTGCTGTTGACTATTGGTAGTTGAGTTACTGGTTTAATAATGACCGAATGTGTGCGAGCACCTTCCATAACTACAACAGACTTGTTTGCTACACCAGGTACCACCACTTTTGCTTTTTCCTGTTTCACTGCAACCCCACTTGAGGACTCCTTATCAACTACCACAACTGGTTTAGTGTCTGTCCTTTTCAACTTGATCAACGAATTTCCACTTGTTAACTTTTCACTCGACCTGAATTTGTCACGCCCCAAAATACGAGGAGCGCGACCGGCGCTCAATCGAGTAAACCTGACTGAGCAAGCCTGTTATGTTTCATTCTACCCAAACTAATTCATGAATAAAATAGGAGACGGACTCCATTGATCATACTTAGTAAGTATTTCATGAACAACTTCCACTTTATTTCCATTAGAAGCTTAAATCATTATTATCAAGATATTGCAAGTTTATAAATCTTTGTAAAACATCAATATTTTTACTTTAATTCCCAATACTAAACACCACCCACAACCTGCTTACAGTGCCTCTAAATATAACTAAAGAATAATGTGGAAATGCCGGCAACAAGGCTTCGACTATACCTCTAAATACAAAGTACATGATAAACAATCGTACAGGGCCCCGAAATGAAGTGTGGCTCACCAACTTAGCTAAAAGGAAGATGCGTCACTGGCTGCGACCAACACTGCCTACTATGGAACCACCTACAATCATAACACGAATGTAGCGCCCCCGGCAAAAGGGACGTTAGTGCCATTGAATAGCACTAGTATGTATAACTAACCCATCTAATTAGAAAGAACTATCAAACAAGAATAAAGAAATCACAAGTGAAACTCAAACACTTTAAATGATCACATCATTATCAAATAAAAGGGATCACATAGCTTTCATATAAATTTCCATACCTCTAGGTTGTGTTTCATAGCCCGTCCATTGAGTTCACATATCATATTATACACATATGTGTTTCATAGCCCGTCCATAGAGTTCACACATCGTATTATATTATACACCCATGCGTTTCATAGTCCGTCCATAGGTTCCACATATTATATTATACACCTATGTGTTTCATAGTCCATCCATAGGTCCCACATATTATATTATACACCTATGCATTTCATAGCCCGTCTATAGGTCCCGCATATTATATTATACACCTATGCGTTTCATAGCCCGTCCATAGATACAACATATTATATTATACACCTATGCATTTCATAGCCCATCCATAGGTCCCACATATTATATTATACACCTATGCATTTCATAGCCCGTCCATAGGTCCCACATATTAATTAATCGACACATGGGGCCACCATCATTACAACATACTTAGCACTAGGCCACATTTCATAACTCAATCTTTTATTTCCCACATTTCACAGCATTTCCACATATTTCATCAATATCAATTTCAACAACAAGCCATTTAATTCAAGATGTCAAATGCACTTGAGAGGAACCATGAATCCTCGACATATAAAATATCTCAGAAATCATACACCTCAAGTTTATTAACAATGGAACCTTAAACACAATGGATTCTTCCAAATCAATAGAGGGGATACACCAACCCGTAATAAAAACACATCAAAGGCATAAGCAAGCAATTACACCAATTATTCTTGAAACATTCCTTTCCAATCATGACAACATACAATTTCAACATCGAAGTCCGTAACAACTCGGATCACATTGGATGTACTCACAAGGCAAGACATTGTCTCGAATAACCACTTATGGCATAAATTGTGTATAAAGCCTTTAGGCACTTTGTTATTGAAGTCATTTATTGAAATCAAAGTCGAGGCTCATTTCATAATTTGTTTCAAATTTCCACATGTCATAGACATCACCAGGTACAGTTATAATTCAAGTTCTCGGCACGTTGGCCATACTCTATTTTCCCAAATTTATTTTGATTTATTTCAAACATCTCTACCATAGAGGATTTCACATAGTTTGGTATAACAATCTCAATTTAAACTTGACTTGAAGTCTAGGCATTTTAGCACATAGTTCCCATTTTTCACATATCCTCATTTACTAAGAATAACATATTAAACACATTGAGGTACATCTTTCACATATGTTCTTGCAACACCCAAGTCCTTTGAAATAATGAATACTACATAAATAAAATTTCGTAGTTACAACATACGTAGGGGCACCATGGGAGCTCAATTTCTAATAAGAGGGAGTTTTAGCCATACATACCTTTCTTGAGCTTTCCTTTAATTACTACGATATTCCGAAAATTCTAGCAACTTCAATCTATTTTGGGACATAGCAAAATTGAACACAAATTAGAAAGATATTCATAATTCTAGCTCATTTGAGCATTTTATCTAATACTAGTTGAGCATCTTGATTTCAAATCTCCTTTTCAAGATTTTCTTTATTCCCTAACCCAATCTTTACTTATTTATGTTAAACAATCTTTCCATAAACCTAATTGTACATGCATGTATAAATAATAGTATCACACTCAATAATCATACCTCAATACCCCATCTTATACTCCATCCTCGAAATTAATACCTAGGGTATAGAAATTTACCTCTTAGATGAAGAACTTGTGATTGGGTTCTTTGATTCTTGAAGATTGATGCAAGATTTGGATGATTTAAATGTTGGGTTCCTCCTTATCTCTCTAAAATGATCTCAACTCTATCTAAAATCAATAGAAAATGTCCCCAAATGAAGCACCAAAGGCTATATATCAAAATGGGGTCGGGTTATGAAAATTAGAAAATTAATCCTCCGATGTCAACTATGCGATCGCAGAATGGACCGCAGAATTGGTATGCAGGCCGCAGATTAATTGCAGAACTTGTTGCCTAGAACTAGGCTATTCTGCCTCATTCTGCGACCATTCTGCGATTGCAGAATGGATCTGCGATCCGCAGAGTTAAATCTGCGACTGCAGATTTCACGCAGAATCGCATTTTTCTAGATTTTGGTAATTTGATCATAACTTTGTGTAGGAATGTCCAAATGACGAATGGTTGGAAGCGTTGGAAACTAGACTCAAAGACCTTTCATTTTATAGGTTATAAACCACGTAAAACCTTATAGATATTTAGATATTCTCGTTCAAAGTATGGACTAGTGCAAGATCATTGAGAATTTTAGCCTATTATGGACTTTTTCCAATATTTCTTAGACTTGGGCCTTTTCTTGGACCCCAAATTACTTACCATAAGACTTATACATATATTTACCAAATACAATGGATGTACACCATGTTAATAGCACTTAACAATAGTATAATAAGCCTACCCAACACCACGAAATCCTAAATCACTTAGCGAAAATTTCCGGGGCCTTACATTCTCCTCCCTTTAGGATCATTCATCCTCGAATGAGGAGTAGGTTCCGACTTAAATGCTTAATATGATCAATCTCTTTTCTTACCTACCTCAAGACCGTAAATTTTGATTAACTCCTAAATTTTTCAGAAATTTCGGCAGAGTCTCCTTTGTAACTAGGCCTATCCACCTGCTAGAGAATCACAAAAATCGTCTTAACAACACATCCACAACTAGACAGAGCACCACAATGTATATATCTACAATCCTAATCCCAGTATTACAAACACTACATTAACATAAGGATACCAGAATATGGACTGCACAATTTTAGATCAAAACACCTATATGGTACCTTTCAAGTCAAAACTAATTGATATTCAATCAAGCAAAAATATTTTCCTTTCACGATACTTTCAGCCTTCTAGATGACGTTCTCAACTTACAAGCTCTATCATGACACATTATCGGAAATAATATCAACTCCCAAACATACATAACAAGGATGACAGATAGACACATCGCTGGAGTTAATTATCTATTGACTTTACCTTTAATAATTTCCATTGTACAATTTACATTCCATCGAATATTGCAATTCATGGTAACAACAACAACCCACAATTCCATCACATAGTATCATACCATCAAGAATGTCATTTCATAGTAACCAAACAATCATGGGTTCATAATGGTCCTTACCAGCCATTAATGTAATCACAAAGGTGTTCATCAACAAGAATATAATTTCATTTCAATCAACAATCCATATGAAGTCAAGCCACGATGATTCTTGCCAGTAGTGCATCATCTAGGATATTATGATGATCATATAGTTCAATAAAATCAATTCATACCCCCTTTTTATCACTACCTTCTTAGACATAAACATAGGGAAACACAAAGTACACGAGGAACAGTTACAGGGAACATCATACTCCTAGTGCAACCTAATGTGTAATACATTTATGTTGCCTTTATTATCAACTCACATAACATATTCAGGGAAAAAATATGGAGAATAGCCTGCTCACCTTCCAAACTCTAAATCTCTAGGCGAACACTCATACTAAAACCTTGATGACCTTTAACAGGCACTCTAAGATGTGCTATCATAAATTGAACATAAAATTACCTATCAAATATATATGTGATCACACTATGAAGCTTCATCTTTGACTCGTTTGAACTTACAATACCCAATGGATCTAATAAAATGAGGAACAACAGAGTTCAAGATCAGGCTAGAGTTATTCAGGAATCCATTATCGGAAAGAGATCATTCAATTTCAGCAATTGTGGCATGCTATCAACCCTTGATGAATCTTGAAGTGATATGAGAACCCAATGAGATAGTATAGAATAATCATGGAGGGTTTGCAGATGTTAATAATGAGTTCTTCATGGATTTCAACTTGAGAACTATCTAGATGCTAATGAAATACAGAAGAATATGAGAAACAGGCGTTGTGCTATAATAAATCCCAAAGGTGTGCTTGATCTTGATGGAGAGCCTAGTAAGGGTCCTTACGAGAAAGGAAGTGTTACCATGACTCATGGAAGGATATGTTCTCTCATGATTATCGAAAAAGTGTGGGGAAACTGGCACAATGGATTGACTAACTAAAATACATAATGAACACATGTTATGGAGGTGTAAAGAGAAAGTAAACATTTGCTATGAGCTGGACATACTTCTGCTACATTAGCTCCTAACTGCAATATACGACTATGCCACGGGCAACCACAATACTAGGACAAAGTGAGCTACTTACTGCGGGATATCCCAAGTGGATACGAAAGTTATGGCGACATATAATCTTCCTATGACGTAGATGTGGGGATCTCAATTTTCAGAGAGACTTTATGCCCACGGTGACCATTTCGATTGACGTGCACTGATGTGAGGTGTTAAGGTATACCTTTATCTTACTAGGCAGTGAGAAACTTTCATGATGATGTTCGCAAGAGGGTAGATTGACTATTCAAACCATATAAGCCATATACACAACTGAGTAAAAGAGTGATTCGAGAAGGATCTCAACGCTGGGATGCTTTGCATGGAACTTGACACCACATAGGTAAATTTTATGACGGTGCATGTATAGACATGAGCGAGTAGATTTTGTCCAATTAAATAAAAAGATTCTGTACGAAATTCATCAGATATACTCTCTTAGTGAGAATTTAGGAAAAGCAAGCGGGAAGTATCAACCCTAGAGTTATTACTCAATTCAAGGACATAATTATAGAACTTAGTTTCACAAGAATATAAATAAGAGAATTCATAATAGAGTAGATTCATGAATAGTGTGTCTTGTTCAAAGAGTTGATACACACAATGTTTTATTATTCAACACCTTGTTAAGGCCACGTTTATGAGAACTCTTCAATATGGATGTACATATACAATGAGTAAAAATTCTGATTTGACTCACTTAATGACGTTAGGTTGATAGGGCAATAGCTTAATCGATACCCCTTGACTCTACATCTCTAACGTACGTAGGTAACATACTGATATAACATATGATATGATGGTGCAGAGACATCAATAGAGACAAGGACACTCCCCTCTTAGCGATATGTTTTATCAATCCATCCACATCTCAATACATTCTCATAACAAGTCCTTGGGCAATCCACTCAGACTTAATGGTGGGATCAATCCTTCCTTACATGCCTCAAATTCGCGGATTATGGCATCAAGGTTACCAATCTTGAGAATAAGACTTAGAGAGAAAATTAGCTCCCTAACCTAAGCTCTATTGCACGATTAGAGTATCAAAGAAAGGTGAAATTCCTAAATGTCCGAATAGCCTCCAACTTATAGATGTGGTCGACAACACACCGATAATAAGGACTCTACTAGACACGGCTCCGAGACATCCTAGGACACTTTAAAACCTTAGGCTCTGATACCAAGTTTGTCACGCCCCAAAATCCGAGGAGCAAAACCGGCGCTCAACCGAGTAAACCCTACTGAGCAAGCCTGTTATGTTTTATTCTACGCAAACTAATTCATGAATAAAATAGGTGACAGACTCCATTGATCATACTTAGTAAGTATTTCATGAACTACTTCCACTTTATTTCCATTAGAAGCTTAAACCATGATTATCAAGATATTGCAAGTTTATAAATCTTTGTAAAACATCAATATTTTTACTTTAATTCCCAATACCAAACACCACCCACAACCTGCCTACAGAGTCTCTAAATATAACTGAAGAATAATGTGAAAATGCCGGCAACAAGGCTCCGGCAATACCTCTAAATACAAAGTACATGATAAACAATCGTACAGGGCCCCGAAATAAAGTGGGGCTCACCAACTCAGCTAAAAGGAAGATGTGTCACTGGCTGTGACCAACACTGCCTGCTATAGAACCACCTACAATCATAACACGAATGTAGCGCCCCTGGCAAAAGAGACGTTAGTGCCATTGAATAGCACTAGTATGTATAACTAAACATCATCTAATTAGAAAGAAATATCAAACAAGAATAAAGAAATCACAAGTGAAACTCAAACACTTTAAATGATCACAACATTATCAAATAAAAGGGATCACATAGCTTTCACATAATTTCCATACCTCTAGGTTGTGTTTCAGAGACCGTCCATTGAGTTCACATATCATATTATAACCCTATGCATTTCATAGCCCGTCCATAGGGTTCATACATCGTATTATATTATACACCTATGTGTTTCATAGTCCGTCCATAGGTTCCACATATTATATTATACACCTATGCGTTTCATAGCCCATCTATAGGTCCCACATATTATATTATACACCTAAGCGTTTCATAGTTCGTCCATAGGTCCCGCATATTATATTATACACCTACGCATTTCATAGCCCGTCCATAGGTCCCACATATTATATTATACACCTATGCGTTTCATAGCCCGTCCATAGGTCCCACATATTAATTAATCGGCATATGGGGCCACCATCATCTCTTATTTCCCACATTTCACATCATTTCCCATATTTCATGTCAATATCAATTTCAACAACAAGCCATTTAATTCAAGATTTCAAATACACTTGAGAGGAACCATGAATCCTCGACATATACATTATCTCAAAAATCATACACCTCAAGTTTATTGACAATGGAACCTTAAACACAATGGATTCTTCCAAATCAATAGAGGGGATACACCAACCCGTAATAAAAATACATCAAAGGCATAAGCAAGCAATTACACCAATTATTCTTGAATCATTCTTTTCCAATCATGACAATATACAAATTCAACATTGAAGTCCGTAACAACTCGGATCACATTGGATGTACTCACAAGACAAGACATTGTCTCGAATAACCACTTATGACATAAATTGTGTATAAAGCCTTTAGGCACTTTGTTATTGAAGTCATTTATTGAAAGCAAAGTCGAGGCTCATTTCATAATTTGTTTCATATTTCCACATGTCATAAACATCACCAGGTACAATTATAATTCAAATTCTTGGCACGTTGGCCATACTCTATTTTCCCAAATTCATTTTGATTTATTTCAAACATCTCTACCCATAGAGGATTTCACATAGTTTGGTATAACAATCTCA
>MU757876.1:15888-50337 GCA_026770625.1 Nicotiana glauca
CCATTTTTCACATATCCTCATTTACCAAGAATAACATATTAAACACATTGAGGTACATCTTTCACATATGTTCTTGCAACACCCAAATCCTTTGAAATAATGAATACTACATAAATCAAATTCCGTACTTACAACATACGTAGGGGCACCATGGGAGCTCAATTTCTAAGAAGAGGGAGTTTTAGCCATACATACCTTTGTTGAGCTTTCCTTTAATTACTACGTTTTTCCGGAAATTCTAGCAACTTCAATCTATTTTGGGACATAGAAAAATTGAACACAAATTAGGAAGATATTCATAATTCTAGCTCATTTGAGCATTTTATCAAATACTAGTTGAGCATCTTGATTTCAAATCCCCTTTTCAAGATTTTCTTCATTCTCTAACCCAATATTTACTTATTTACGTTAAACAATCTTTCCATAAACCTAAGTTGTACATGCATGCATACATAATAGTATTACACCCAATAATCATACCTCAATACCCCATCTTATACTCCAAACTCTAAATTAAAACCTAGGGTATAGAATCTTACCTCTTAGATGAAGAACTTGTGATTGTGTTCTTTGATTCTTGAAGATTGATGCAAGATTTGGATGATTTAAATGTTGATTTCCTCCTTATCTCTCTAAAATGCTCTCACCTCTCTCTGAAACCAATATAAAATGTCCCCAAATGAAGCCCCAAAGGCTATATATCAAAATGGGGTCGGGTTATGAAAATTAGAAAATTAACCCTCCAATGTCAACTATGCAATCGCAGAATGGACCGCAGAATGGGTATGCGGGCCACAGATTCGTTGCAGAACTTGTTGCCCAGAACTGGGTTGTTCTGCCTCATTCTGCGATCGCAGAATGGATCTGCGGTCCGCAGAGTTAAATCTGCGACTGCAAATTTCACGCAGAATCACATTTTTTCAGCTTTTGGTAATTTGATCATAACTTTGTGTAGAAATGTCCAAATAACGAACGGTTTGAAGAGTTGGAAACTAGATCCAAAGACCTTTCATTTTATAGGTTATACACCACTTAAAACCTTATATATATTTAGATATTCTCGTTCAAAGTATGGACTAGTGCAAGATCATTGGGAATTTTAGCCTATTATGGACTTTTCCAATTTGTCTTAGACTTAGGCCTTTTCTTGGACCCCAAATTACTTACCATAAGACTTATACACATATTTACCAAATCCAATAGATGTACACCACGTTAATAGCACTTAATAATAGTATAATAAGCCTACGAGATACCACAAAATCCTAAATCACTTAGCAAAAATTTCTGGGGCCTTACAGACTTCATTGGACCGGATCATCATTACAGTCTGCGAGGGCTTCTTAGATCTCCTTCTTTATGCACTATCTCAATCATATTTGTCTCATGATGGACCGACAACGAATTCTGGTTGATATTGGGAGCCTCTTAGGTTTGAACCTTGATTCGATGGGTATCAATGAGCTCTTGAATAGATGTTTTCATGTGCCAGCATTTCTCTATGTCATGCCCTAGAGCACCTAAACAATATTCACTATTCACCGAGTGGTCAAGATTTCTTGGGGGAGGATTTGGCAGTTTAGGCTCAATCGGATTCAATATACCCAACTGTCTCAACCTGTGGAATAGACTAGTATATGATTCTCCCAATGGAGTGAAAGTCTTCTTCTTCTGTGACCTGTCATTCTTGAAGGCTTGATTTGGTCAGAAACCTGTTTCGGGGGGATTTCTGTAAGCTCTTGGGGGTGAATGTATTTTGTGGAGCTGGGTAGGTATTCTGTGGGGTTGGTGCACGCCATTGTGCGTGGGAAGGGGGTTGAGTGTATGTTTGAGCGTGATGTACAGAAAAATAGGGATCTGGCGGTGGGTAGTAGTGTTGTGGTGGGCTATATGGAGTGTGGGGGTAAGTTTGGTGGTGGGGTCTAGGCTGGTTATAGTAAGGTGATGGTCCCCTCGATCTGAACCAAGCTCTTGACTCAATTGTTGCAACGTCCTCTTTTTTCTTCTTCCCCAGTACACCCTTAGTACCGTTTTGGATGGCCTGGGTGGTTGCCTTAATTGTTGAATAACTCATGATATTGTTAGATTTGAGTCCTTCCTTACCGTGCTCCCCATTTTAACCAATTCATTAAAGGACTTTCCTACCGCTGATACCAAATGACCGAAATAAGTAGGCTCTAAGGCCTACAAGAAATAGTCAACCATTTCACGTTCTTTCATCGGAGGGTCAACCCTCGCTGCTTGCTCTCTCCAATGGAAGCCATATTCTCTAAAACTCTCATTGGGATTTTTCTCAATCTTCGTCATTGACAGACGATCCGGAACAATTTCAAGATTATACTGATCATGGCAGGCGAATGCTTGGGCTAGATCATCCCATGTGTACCACCGACCATGATCTTGTCGGGTGTACCATTTCAGAGCTAAGCCACTTAAACTTTGACTGAAATATGCCATCAGTAATTCATCTCTCCCGCCTTCTACTCTCATTTTGCTACAAAAACCTCTCAGGTATGCCACTGGATCATCATGCCCGTCGTACAAATCAAACTTGGGCATCTTAAACCCTGCTGGTAGTTGAACATCTGGGAACAGACGCAGATCTTTATATGCCACACTTACTTGACCACCTAGCCCCTGCATATTTCTAAAAGATTTTTCCAAGCTCTTGACTTTCCTAATCATCTCCTCCTGCTCAGGATTCTTAGGTGGCTTCTTAGTTTCTTTCGGGAGATCAAAACGAGGAGTGTATAAATATGGTTCCGGAGCTTTGAAGGTAGGCTCTAGGGGGTAATACTGGTTGTTGCGAGCTTAGAACAGAGGCTCACTGGAAGATCGATGTAATGCAGCAAGTGGAGGTGCCACAAAAACAGGAGTGATTGGTGGAGGGGGGTAAAGGACTTGTTTGGGTGATGGAGCGGGTGGTGTTTGGGAAGTGGTGCCATAGCATTGTTGGTAGGGGAAATGCTAGAGATGAATTCATAGCGGGAGGCTCCTAAGGTTGAGCTAATGGTGGGATGCCCCTTTGCCCAGGCCTGGTACATTTCGGCCATTTGTTGCTTTAACTTATGCATTTCTTCTTTCATCGCATTAACATCCAATTCTTCCACCTCTTTTGACAGACCGACAATACTTGCCTCCAGTTCTTGGTTGGCCATGTTCAGCTTGCCTTTTGACCAGGTGTTGTCAGTTGCCAGAATTCCAATCAACGAACCACCTACCTGGACTCAATACATCAACAACAATCTTGTTAGCGATTAGGGCTTTAACAAATTGGTAGTCGCACATTTTGGGGCATGAATGCACCTAAGCAGTTAACCGTTTCTATTATGCATTTGATCGGTTGCATGCATTATCCCGGCTTTCCTTATTTCCATTTTCAACTTCTGTTTCTTTTTCTTTTTCTTTTTCTTTTCTTTTCTTTTTCTCTCTTTTTTGTTTTTATTTCTCATTTCTCCCTCTTGTTTTGCCATTGTTTCCTTCTCTCGTTTTCTTATTTTCTCTCTCTTTTCTTTTCTTTTCCTCTCTTTTTCTGTTCCTATTTTTCATTTGGTTATGGTCGAATCCTATGGAGATTGCCTATGTATCATGAACCCGCATGAATCAGACCAAGCGTAGTTCTTGGGGACATAAATAACGAAATATTTTGGGATTTTCAATTTTTCATTAAAAAAAATGCTTTGATTAAAAAAACTGACAGACTAAAAAGAAACTAAAAAGATGAAAATACAGACTCAAAAGAAAAGCAAGAAAGTACAGACTCAAGCAAAGATCACGAATATATTAACGCCTCGAATGCTCCTGGGGCCCGCAGGGCATCGTTCGGCCTCGCCACAGGCCTATCTGCAAGATCCCCTTGGAGCCTTTCAAAATCACTCATTATTTTTCGAACAAATGTCATCACTGTCGCGAAGAAAGTGGTGTGGGTAATATCCTCACATGCTTGGCATTTCACCAAAATGTAATTAGCGATGGCCCTGACCCTTTCTCGGATCCTACCTTTTTCTTGCAATAAATGCCCAGTCTGTCGGGCCCTAGTTTCCAAAGTTTGTTCGGCTACATGGTTCTGTTCTTGAAATTGTTGCATATCCCTCTCTAGCCGTGCTATCAAGTCATAACAATGCTCCCTTTTGGCTTTGAAATCTCTTGCATGCTTGG
This sequence comes from Nicotiana glauca, assembly GCA_026770625.1. Classification (NCBI taxonomy): domain Eukaryota; kingdom Viridiplantae; phylum Streptophyta; class Magnoliopsida; order Solanales; family Solanaceae; genus Nicotiana; species Nicotiana glauca. Next base: position 20,047 of record MU757876.1, read on the forward strand.
CCATTTCATTTTCAAGGACCTTGACCTTTTTCTTTATACTCACCATCCCTTTGTCATATTTCTCCTTCAGTTGCCAAACGAGACTGGCCCATTCCCCCGCATCCTTAGACAACTTGGCTCGGACATTTTCTAACTCCGCTTCGGTCTTTTGCAAATCATCCTCGAAATCACGCGCCTTTTGGGTAAGGCTGTAGATGAGCTTTTCGTCTTTTCTTCTTCTCGGGTTTTCCATTGCTATTTTCATTTTTTGGATTTGGGCTCGGAGAGCCTCATTCTCTTGGATCAACTTTCTTCTCTCACCTTTAGCTTCTTGTGCTTGGAGATCATTGTTGAATTCCATGTTTCTGAGTTTCTCTTTCAAATATGAATCTCAGCTTGATATGTCTTTTCTTTTCCCCCCATGCTAAAATTTCTTGGATTTTGTTGTCAAAAGCTTGAACATGAGGTCTTTTGGCAGGCCTCTTGGGCTTGGGTTCTAGCTCGTTGTTTACACAAGACCTTTCCTCAAACCAAGCAGCATAGTTTGGATCTACTTCCCCCTTTGCAATATCTAGTACCTGGGTGCCATTTTTCAGATACCGACAGCTATTCCAATCCTGCTGAACTAAAGCCTCGGGCAATGCAGCTTCTGGATGCAACTCTATGACCTGGGTACTTAGATTTTCATCTTTGGGCACAATATGATATCGTCCCAATTGCCTCAAGACCCTCTGCGATGCATATGGATGAATACTCCTTACACCCATTAACCTCAGGTAGCCTTTGGTAGTAGTCATGTATATGGCTTCTGTACTCGGGATCCATCCTATAGTCCACTCGACCTGACCTGCTTTGAGATCTTTCAAATGAGATACCCATGCTTCAAACTCTTCTGGTACGTTGTAATCCTTTACCCTCTCCTCGTAACTGGTGATGAAGTTATCTGGGCTCGATCCATAACTCATGAATCTGGGGTGATGGCGAAGATGATCGATCAACCATATTTGTAGAAGGATATTGCAACCCTCAAAGAATCGAGCCCCGGCTTTTCATAAAGTCAACGCTCGATAAATATTCGCCAGTAGCAACGGGGCAAGTGTATGATCTTCTCTAGTAGTGAGGATATGTGCAATTCTAGCCATACAAATATCAATTGTCCCTTCCTCATTGGAAAAAACCATGATCCCCAAGAACGCCATAATAAATGCAAATCAGCGATAAATTTGCCAACGGCCCTTATCTTGTTTGTTTCTCAAACCCTTTTCATGCATTTTGAAACCTGCAGAGTGCACGAACCTGAAGTATAAGAAATGGAAAGCATAACACTCGTTGCTTACACGGTCTTTCTACGTCTGTTTACTGATATTCAGGAGGTCAAAAAACTTGTGCACTGATGGAACCCTCGAAAATATAAGTTGTTGCTTCCTCAAATCCCATCCAAACTCATTGTACCCAGCCATTTCCTCCAAAGTAGGGGTGATCTCAAAGTCTGAGAAACGAAAAACATTATGGACAGGGTCACAGAAAGTTACCAGAGCCTTGATCAGATCGTCCCATGGTTTAATCTCAAGGATGTTTATAAGGGAGCCCAACTGCCTTTTCACCCATTTCTGACCATCTTCATCTAGATCATTCCACCATATACGCAAGTGCAACCGAGCCTGCTCCCTGACCACTTCTGGTGAATCCTGGATAGTATTCATTTGTTCCTGTGGAAGGTTAAGGTTAGGATTGACTCTAGTGGATCCTTTTGTAAAATAGGTTTCCAATTTATATACGAAAAATCAAAGGATAATGATCCCTTCCCTTATATGCCAATTTTAGCCAAATGACTGTTCTTGCAAATGTGGCCCCTTCCCAATTCCACATGAATTTTGAGGCCGGGGAGGACTATTTTATAGCACCTTACAAACTTGTCCGTTCTTTTATAAAAATAGCCCTTCGACAACTGAAAAATACTATAAGGCTATCTCGGCAAGAACGGTTTAAAACATTGCCGAAGCTGAATCGGCTTAATTTGACCAAAACTACATTTACTTGACCCCTGACTCTTTTTTTCATTTTTTTTTTCAAAAATAAGGCTAAACCTTATGTAGGTTGCCTAAGTATCCCACATCCAGTGAGAATCAGACCTACGAGTTCGGTCAGCTTTAACTCTTTTGAAATAACTCTTTTTTTGAAAATATTTGGCAAAATTTTGGGATATTTTCAAATATTGGATTTTTCTTTAGAACCGGGCTTATTTATTCCTTACATCACTCTTGATTTTCCTTTTTTCTTTATTTTCCCTAGTCGGTCAGCATGCAAATCGAAGCAAATAAATGTTCACATAGCACATAGAATCCATCAAGATGGTCTGTTATTTTGGGAACACCTATCCTAGACGGACCCAACCCCTATGTTGAGTCCCCTAAGTCAAATGCACGTGATGCAAACATGCGCTCCTACTAGGGATCCGACAGGAAGCTGTGTTTTTCTAAGTTTAAATTCTAGGGTTTTGGTCTAGACTTGGTGTACTCGAGCGGACAACTGGGCCGAGGAGGGGGCGACGTACCGGGAGCATTAAAGTCTGCCCGGCCTTGTCGCTTGCCCAACCTCGCTCTATTTGGTATAATTTCTACAGAAAGAGCGGGCTATGCGAATGTATGCACCATTTTCAGAAGACTCAAAGGGGTGGCGTAAGAAGACAATTATATACAATTCAAATAATATTAAAGCGGTAAATAGATAACAATTAGCACAAAGGTTCACAAAATACAGTAATATTAACAAATAAATAAAGCCAAGCAAAATCATATACAAGCTCGAATTTTAAACCCTGAATCAAAAGATTCTGGGTTCTTGTCCCCAACAGAGTCGCCAGAGCTGTCACACCTCCTTTTTCACTACAACCCGAAGAGGGTATAAAGGAGTTTTTTCCAATTAAAGGATAATAGAAACGAGATTATTTATTAAAAATTAAGAGTCGCCACTTGGGATAATTACGGTGTCCCAAGTCACCGGTTTAAATCCCGAATCGAGAAAAGATTGACTTTGTTATACAGTCTGCGAACATGGAAATTCGGGTAAGGAATTATGTTAACTCTGGAGAAGGTGTTAGGTACTCCCAAGTTTCATGGTTCTAGCACGGTCAATTTGATCATATTGGCTTATAAAATTATTTAATTACTGATTTTAGAACCTATGTACATTTACCTCTTACCGCTTTTTAATTAAGAAAATTATCTTGAAACGTGTCACGCGTACGTGTACCCATTTATTTGGCGCGTCAAAAATCATGTCATGCGAACATGTCCATAATTAATAACACTTTTATTATTATTACGACCGAAGTTGCGCGAATGCATACTCCGGTTTTGTTTTTAAAATCGTAATTATGTTACACGGACGTATACACAATCACAATTATATTTTAAACGGCCCTAAAGGCTTTTCTACGAATATTAATCATTTTTATTATCTAGGTTGTGAAATTAATACGAAGGTCATAAACTATTTGTATCAACACAGCTCACCTCACTCTACTTAATGGGCTTAATTAAATACTAAATATAGCTAAAGGTTCCCTATGGTCATTTAGTCAACAAGCAAAAGCCACAAATGGGCTCCAAAGTAAAACCCAGAACTAGGAACATCAGAAAAGTGCTTGTCATTACTGGGTTGAAATCACAGCCCAAGTAAATGACCTTCAACATTCGCATACTATTTTACTACTTAAAAGCACTAACATGAATTGCTAATAAAAAAAATTGACTTATGATTTAGAGTAGCCTTAATTCACATGCTGGATTCTGACTTCATATTAAAGCACTTAAGTAAAAATATGAAAACCAAGACTAAACTTGAAGTATATCCAGCATAAACCAATAGTCCAAAAGAGAAGACGAGTGGGTGGAAGCTAAGGAGCATTAGTCCCAAAGACATACCCCATTGTTTAAAAGCTGGGCCCAGCTTAATGACTTAAAAAATGGCCTGAGTTAGGCCCAAATCAGAAACCAATTTAGCAATATGATACTTTGGCAGGGCAAGGATGCAAGATCGAACACAATAAAATTCCAAAGAAAAGATCAAATGACTCCAGATCAATCATAGATTTATCATGACTGGAATCAACCTTCTAACTAACGTCATTTATAGGAATAATTTAAACAAGAATCTTAAATTCTAAAACTCATGACAGTCATTCTCACAAAACTTTATTTGCATAAACCAATACACACATAGTCCAATATTCAGCCCTGCAAGACCAGAACCTAAATGATTCTCGGCAGGAAACTAACAACTGCTATAACCCAGAACACAATATCAAACATGAATCTGAATGATTAAAGTCATTGTTAACTTATTGATATGGATACAAAATTCTACTGGAATTCACTTTCACATAACCAATTTCAGAGAAGAGAAAGAAACCTTGATTAACATCTATAAGTAGAAATCTAGTTACAGGACATGGCAATAGTAAAAGGAAAGGGGAAATCAGCTTCAAATGGGGTCTTCATTTAACAAAACTTCAGCTCTATTACATGTTTAACACTCAATCCTCAATCATGAGCTAAGAAGGTACCTGGAAATTTAAAAGAATAGGGGTGAATAATCAGCACATACACAGCAGGAGTCAGCAACAAACAGTCAACCAAAATAGCTCAAAACCCCATGAATGATATATAACCAGCTCCAAGTAATAAATTTCAAATAATCCACGACCCATCCAAACTTTAAACCAAGTTTTTGATGACTAAGCTCAATCCATTTCCATTCAAGTGATTTGAAGGAATTTCAGAGATTGAAAAGAAATTGAAAATCACTCAAAATCCAATGAAACAGTAGCAGTTTTTGTTTTGTGTTTTTTCTGAAATTTTCTCTAATTCTCTTAGGTCTCCCTTAAAAGGCAAGATTTAGATGCCTTTATAGGCAAGCAATAGGGCAAGCATCAGATTTTATTTTTTCAATTCTAGTCCCTTTATAATTCTTATGTTAGCTTAGGTGTCCCTCAATTACTGACTTGTTAACCAAGCTCGCCTACTACAAGTCTGAAATTCAATTTAAACCCCCCACCCAACTTCCTAGAAGCTTCTTAATCAGTTACTCAAAAGATTCCCTAGCTAGATTACCTAAACTACCCTTTAATAACCCTGTAATTACCTTAAAACCCTCCGGGTCAACTGGCCAAGCTAATTGGGTCATAGACCCCAAATTGAATCCCTATAGGGCCCGTTGCCAACTATAAACCAGTTACAACACTTATGAGCCCAGATTAGAGCTAAAACAAAGTTTCCCAAACAAAGAAGCCTGGAACTATTTCTAAAAAAAATAGAAATAAAAGGAACAATTAAAGAACTAACCAATTCGATAACAGCAAATTAATTATGGACCTAACTTCATTTAGCCAAGAAATTAAACTGATAGTGAAACTAAAACAACAAAACAAAGTGGATCAAGAAACTCAGATAGTTCAACTAACAGAAGAACAGAAAAAGGACCCAGTTCGAACCCAGAAACCCACATGAATTTTGACCAACCCAAGGGAAAGGAGATTAGGAAGAGGATGAATCAGTTGAAATAAAATCACAAGAGATGAAGAAGAACTTACCCATTTAAATAGAATCGAACCCGGGACTTGAACCTCTGACTTCGTTCCCAAATAACGTCAACCATTTGTTCTTGGAAAGAACAAATAGACAGTGTTATTAAGGGACGAAACCAAAAAAAAAACTCGAGAAGGAAAGAGCAGAGACCCTCATGCACTAGTTTTGGACTTGGGCTTCTGGAACTCAAAACCCTATTTAAAATTTGAATGGTTTTGGGGGTATTTGCGAGAAACTGAATGTGGATTTAGGATAAGAGGAACGGGGTGGTTATAGGGTGTGATTTTGGGAGAGATTGGAGGTGGTGCCGCCATGGTTTTGGGTTGAGAATTTAGGGGCGGCGATTAGGGTTCTTGACTGGTCTCTGAGAAGGGGTGTGTGAGAGACGAGCGATGGGGGTAGGGGGCTAATTCAGACACTAATATATTAAGGGTTACCCACTTCTGAGCCGTTGGATCAATCCAACCTCGACGGCTCAAATTTATTTCAACTTATTCGAACAGGGTCATTTTGACTAGGGTGGGAGACGGAACGGGTAGGGGCTATTTGGACGGGTATTGGGCCAATTATGGTGGGTATAACCGGGTATTGGAGGGGATTCATTTGGGATGAGTAAAAAATAAAATAAAATAAATATTTGGCCCAAAATAACTCTCTTCTTCTTTATTCCTAAATTCAAATCAATTTTCAAAAATTACTTTTCTTTTTATTTTTCAAAATTAGATCAAAATCTGAATTAAAACCTAATTAACCTATCAAAATACTAATTAAACCCAAATAATAATTATCACCATTAATTAACTAAACAAAAATAAAAATGCACAGACGAATGCAAATAATTTAACCAAAATACCATAAAAATTCATAAAATTGCAAACACTAAAAGAAATTATTTTATTTTGAATTTATGGGAATAATTCGTATAAGGAAAAAATTACGTGCTCACAATCTTCATGAGGGTGGTATGACATTCACTCAATATGAGATGAGTTTTTTTATTTGTCTCGTCATGCAAAGATCCTTATCCCTATTGAAAGGGAGAAGGTGCAGAGATTTATAGAGGAGCTTGCTTATGGTATTAGACTTCAAATGGCTAGAGAGGACGAGACTAGGGTAGTGCATAATTTGGTAAATACTGAATTACAGCACTGAAACCGAAAATTTTGGTATTTGATATTCAATATTTTGGTATTCGGTATGGAATTTGGTTTAAGTTTTAAAAGAATTGTATTATGTATGGTATTTGGTATTTTAAAATAAAATACTGAAATATCGATATCGTACCGAAATATATATTATATTACACAATACACATATTATTAATTATAATATAAATATAAAAAATATAAATATTACTTTTCTTTATTCTCTAAGTTTATCAATTAACTATAAGCAAGTAACAAGACATCCCTAATGATCAAATTTATTCCTTTATGTACAATTTTCTCTCTAGGTTGATATTTGTTGATTTTGGACAAAACTTTTGTCAACAAACATTTTTAATTTTGTACTTTTGAGTACTTTAATTAAGAATATTACAGTCTATGACTTTATGCACTAGTTAGTATTCAAACCGAAGAAACCAAAGTTACCGAACCAAATAAACCAAAACCGAAAGGAGAAAAACTGAACCATATCAAATTTAATTAGGTAAGATATTGGTATAGCATTTTAAGAAACCGAATATCAAAAATACCAAACCAAAATGTCTAAATACCATACCATACCGACAGATGAATACCCCTAGCTGAGACTAAGACTTGATTCACTAAGGCAGTTGAGATTGCTCGAGGATTAACCGCATCCGTGGTTAGGGAAGAAAGGCAACCTTTGATAAGAGGCCTCATTATTTTTGTGGTTTCACTGGCGCCTTATATGGAGGCAGGGTTCCTTTTACTAGAAGCCATTCTATCAGGCAGGTCTAGTCAGCACTTCAGGTTTCTAGTGGTAACTTAGCTATCCATGGAGCTTATGGTTCTAAGTTTGAGCATCCATCATTTTAGTGCGTCTCTAGCTGCCATCAGGGCGCCTGCAATATGGAGTTTCTATAATAGTGATTCGTGTCGTCATGAAGAGTCTTAGACCCAGCAACTACTTAGGATGAAGTGTTGTTTCGAATGTGGAGATATGGGGAAAATAGAAGGCATTGCTTGAGATTGTGGTGTGGATCACAACAGGGTAGCTAGACCATAGTTCTAGTACCAGTTACTATACTAACCGCCCAGCCAGCCAGAGGTCGGGGATAGCCAGAGGTCGGGATCAGCCAACAAGAGGTAGGGGTCAGTTAGCTAGAGCCGGGTCCAATAAGTTAGGGGTCGTCCTAGAGCAGGAGGACATATGGCAAGGATCCAGGCCCATTGCTATGCAGTTCCTGGTAGGCTTAACGCGGAGTCATCTGATATAATCATCACAGGTATTATCTCACTCTATCATAGAGATGTTTCGTCGTTGCTGGATCCGCATTCAAATTATTCATATATGTCTTTATATTTTGCATCGCACTTGAGTATGTCTTGTGATTCTTTTGATATTCATGTTCCTGTATCTACACCTACTGAGAATTCTACAGTAGTTGGTCGGGTGAATCACTTTTGTATTGTTACTATTAATGGTGTTGATACTATAGTTGATCTCTTTTATTGGATATGGTGGATTTTGAGGTTATTTTTTGGTATGAATTGGTTGTCCCCGTATCATGTTATCTTGGATTGTTATGCTAAGACTGTGACATTACCTATGCCAAGGCTGACTAGATTAGAGTGGAGAGGGATGATGGCGTCGAAATCCACTACTAAAAAGTAAATGGATATAGTCACATACAATATAATATACCCAACTATGAGTCGGGGTCGAATCCCACAGAGAATAATATATAGACGATTAGGCGTGTAAGAGAATTATCACTTATTATGCTAAGCCAAACACTTAGAAAGGTTTTGAGAAATATTTATATCTAATTGCAAAAATGTAAAGTAACCTAGAAAGCAAGTAAAATTATCAAAGGCTGCAAGCATGGATGCATTGGGAGATTACACTCAAGTAACGATCCAATATATTTTATGATTTTACAAATATGAGCGAGTTTATGTTAATTAGCCTCGAGCAATAATTCTTTATTAGCTTCTTCCGAAGACTAAAAAGACTTCTTAATTGAATTGTCCCTAAAACAATTAAGAGATTAAGCACACCCGAATATGACTACAAGTAGTTCAATCCTATCCCTAGGTAGAATCTATAAAGTGAGGGTTAACGCCTTAAGTTCTTGTTAATTAATCTTTCCCAACCCCAAATTATCTTTCTCAAAAATAATTTGAAGTTAATAGGCGAGTCCTAGGGTTAGCTAATCTCTTTGAAAACATTAAAGAATAAGAATAATTAATGAAACAATAACTCACTTCATAATAAATAAAAATTATTCAATACATAAGCAGAACAAGATATTTAATCTACACTTTAAATATGAATATTCTCATAAACAAGATTCAAGTGTTGGAAAAAATACTACACACTTAGATATTTAATACAAAACACGAAAATGAAGAAATTAACATAAATGGGTAAGAAATTCTCAACCAAAAGCTTCAAATCTTCAAGATCCAAGTGTGTATGCAAGAACCCTAGCTCCAAGACTTGTCTTCTCTCGTCAAGATATGCCAAAGATGTCCAAACATCGGCCAAAGATGTGTTTCTAGTAAGCTAGGTCATGTATTTATGGGTTTGGAATGGAGAAAATGTGAAATGCCCAAGTTGCCAAGGTTTGAAGCTCGTTGGCTGCACATGTGGAAAGATCATCACAGGTGCGGCTCAACAGATGCGTAATCCTGCACGTAGATGCAATATTTGGTGGAAAATGGCCACTTCACAAAATCGGACAAGTGGTCGTAGAAACGCGTCCGCAGAAAAGCAGAATCTAAGCGCAGAAGCGTGACCGTATATGTGGTTCATCAATCGAAGATGCGATTCCTGCCTCGTAGGTCTTCTTCCGTAGATGCGCACCTTTTCTTGCAGATGTGAGACTGCAGATGCGATTCCACTTGAAATATTTGCACTTCTTTTACTCTTTTTGAACAAATCAACTTCATTTAGTCTCAACTCTCTTGAAGAAATCTTTTAACTGAAAATCAAGCAATACACACCATAAACAACCTCATATTATAATAAACAGTTACAAAAACTAAAGCAAAAGGGACCAAAATAAGTGATAAAATCACCACTCATCAAGGGACCCTTGGCCTTTCTATGAGTAGATAGTTTCATTTTTAAGGCTCACCATAAGGTTGAGAAGGGGTGTCTAGCATATTTGGCTTACATCCGGAATTCTAGCGCGAAGGTTCCTTCTGTGGATTCAGTGCCTGTTTTAATAGAGATTCGAGAGGTGTTTCCTATAGATTTAATGCGCATGCCACTCGAAAGGGATATTGATTTCTATTTTGATTTGGTTTAGGTCACTCAACCTATTTTCAATCCACCATACCGTATGGTTCCAAGTGAGTTGAAGGAATTGAAGAATCAATTGAAGGATTTGCTTGATAAAGGGTTCATTAGACCGAGAGTTCCTCGTCGGGTGTTCTAGTGTTGTTTGTGAAGAAGGATGGTTTTATAAGTATGTGCATTAATTACCGATTGTTAAACAAGGTTACTATCAAGAACAAGTATCCATTGCCTCATATTGATGATTTGTTTGATCAGCTTCAGGATGCCAAGATGTTTTCTAAGATTGATTTTAAATCCAGTTATCATTTGCTGAAGATTAGGGATCTTCATGTCCCTAAGATAGCCTTTAGGACCCGTTACGGTCATTATAAGTTCTTGGTAATGTTATTTGGGTTGATTAATGCCCCAACAACCTTTATGGAATTGATCAACTGAGTGTTCAAGCCGTATTTGGATTCTTTTGTGATTGTATTCATTGATGATATTCTTGTTTTCTCTTGTAGTAGAGAGGAGCTTGAGCAACATTTACGAATTGTGCTTCAGATTATGAAGGATGGTCAGTGTTATGCCAAGTTTTCAAAGTGTGAGCTCTGGTTGGACTCAATTACACTCCTGGTTCATGTTGTGTCTAGTGATGGTAGCAAGGTTGATCTTGAGAAGATTGAGGGATTCATAATTGGTGTAGAACTGCTTCATCGATAGAGATCTGGTGCTTTCTGGGTTTGGCAAGCTACTATCGCCCTTTGTTAAGGGATTTCATCTATTGCAACTCTATTGACAAAGTTGACTTGGAAGGGTTATCCTTTTAGATGGTGTAATAAGTGTGGACAGATATCAGAAGCTCAAGGTTGCTTTGACTATAGCTCTAGTATTAGTGTTGCCCACATTTTTGAGGTCTTATACCGTGTTTTATGATGCTTTGCGCATTGGGCTTAGTGAAATTTTGATTCAGGATGGTAGGATGTTGCCTACACATCTGGTCAGTTGAATAACCATGATAAGAACTATCAAGTTCTTGATTTGGAGTTGACAAATAGTTTAGACGCGCTCAAAATTTGAAGACACTATTTGTACGGTGTGTCATGTGAGGTCTATACTATCATCTAGGTCTCTAGAATTTGAGGTTGTTTAGATGGTTGGAATTGTTGAAAGAATATGATATCATTATTTTGTATCATTAGACTAATATGGTAGTTGATGTCTTGAGTAGAAAGGTCGAGAGTATGGGCAGTTTGGCATTTACTCCAGCTGAGGAGAGGCCATTGCCTATGGATGTTCAGGCCTTAGCTAAAATATTGGTGAGATTGGATATTTCTGAATCCGAGAAGATTCCTTACTTGTGTTGTGGTGCAGCCTTCTTTATTACAGTTCATTAAGTCTTTCAAGTTTGATGATGCTTATTTGTTGGTGTTGAAGGATACGGTGCAATGTGGTAGTGCCAAGAAGGCAGATTAGAGATAATGGTCTTATGCGGCTTCAGGGTCGGATTTGTATTTTTGAATATTGATGGTTTGAGAGAGTTGATTCTCTAGAGGCTCATAGTTCGAGGTATTCTATTCATCTAGGTGTCACAAAGATGTATTGTGACTCAGATGATGAAGAAGGACATTGTTGGTCATGTTTCACAATGTTTAAATTGCCAGCAGGTAAAGTATGAACATCAGAAACAAAGTGGTTGACCTAGAGGTTAGTTATACCGGAGTGAAAGTGGAGCGTATTACTATGGACTTTGTGGTAGGAATACTACGGACTTGGTGGAAGTTAGATTCTATTTGGGTTATTATAGATAGTTGACCAAGTCCTCGCATTTTATTCCGGTGATGACTTCTTACACTTTAGAGAAATGGACTCAAATCGACATTATAGAGATCTTTCATTTGCACAATGTGCCTAATTCTGTTATTCAGACTATGGTACTCAGTTCACTTTGCAATTTTGGAGAGCATTGCAACAAGAGTTGGGCATGCATGTGGAGTTCAACATGGCATTTCATCCACAGACGGATAGCCAGTCTAAGCGGACTATTCATATTCTTGAGGATATGTTGAGAGCTTGTGTTATTGAGTTTGGATGCCATTGGGACCAATTTTTAATAACTTCGTAGTTTTCCTATAAAAACAACTATCAGTCCAGCATCCAAATGGCACTCTATAAGGGTTTATATGTATGAAGTGTCGTTCTCCTATTGGTTGATTTGAGCCCGGTGAGGCTTGGATGTAGGGTACGAATTTGGATTGTGATGCCTGATCACATCCAAGTCACACTTTAATAAGGGATATAAAATTGTCGTTAGTAATAATAATTATCCAACGCAAGTCGGGGTCGAACCTCAATGAGTTTATGATGGGCTTATAGTAAACACTTAAGTAGGCAACTTGATATAGCTTAATTTATCTTTCAAACACAAGTGGTGCATCAAATATACTAATTGAAGTAGGGTATTTTAAGAATTAAAATAACAAACACGTAATAAGAAATATATTTAAGAAGATGCAACAAATGGAGAAAAGCCTAGAGTTGTAGTCCTAACCTAGGTGTAAACCTAATAAGTAAAGTCAATTATACTTGCTTGTTAGATCGAGGTTTGTTATGATCCTCAAAACTCAAGTGCACTCTCAATACCAAAGAGTATTTATGCTTGATTTAGCTTTCTCAAATCTAAATGGGTATCTATAAGTGTAATTGTGACCGCAAGTTGGATTATCGCTATCTCTAGTCCAAATTCATTAATTAAACTATCAATCCCTCAGCTAGTTTAATTTCTTGTTAGCCAAGTTTTTCTAGACTTGGTTCCTCTTTCTCAAGCAAGAACAAGATAAAAAAGGCATGAATCAATATTTGTAACCATCAATTCTAACTTTAAAGCATAAATAAAGCTAAATAATACTTAACCCAATCAATAACAAGCATAATATTAATGACCATAAGATTTACACACTAGAGTTGAATTACAATCCTAGATAAAAGTCTAGCTACTCATACTACAAGTCATGTAAGGAGATAAATAAGATGAAATCAAAGAAATAAAATTAAAAATAAAGAAAAAGTAGACGATCTTCTCCAATTGTAGCTCACACTTGCTCAAAATAGCTAAAAGTAACTAACTTTAAGTTGCTATAGTGAAAAAGGATTCCTTAAAAAGCTATAAAGTGTTATTTATAGGGCCCCCAAATTCTCTAACAAAAATTCCCTTAAGAGGGTTTGTGGCAGGAAAATTGGGTTTTTGCAGACCGTACTTTACTAAATTCACATTGTCTATGCTTTTAGTGCGTGAAGTTTTGCCGGTCGCACTTCAAACATTACGGCCGCACATTAGCTTTTATGGCTGCACTTCTAGTTCTGCAGAGGAAGCTTTAGAATCAACCAACTGCTCATTCTCTGATCTTTCAAGTATGTTAGTGCGAACCATTTCGTGGATCGAAGTGCGACCAACATTTTGTTCTGCAGACCACACTTTATTGTTTTGCTAACCATAATTGCTTTTGCGGCTGCAGTTGTAATTATGCGGATTGGACTTTTCTCTTCACTTCTACTATTCACTAAAATGGCTAGAATTATCTCCTTTTTGAGTCATTCTTCTTCATTGACCTTATACTTTCTAGCACACCTACAAATTCAATTATTTTCATTAGATTAGGTAATAAAATTAGTACTTTCAAACTAAAAACTATAGCAAAAAACAACAAATGAATGGTTAAATTCCACCCTTATCAACTCCCCAAACATAAGTCTTTGCTTGTCTTCAAGTAACTAGATTAGCACCCTCATTATCACACTTTGTGTTCAATTCCAGGAGTCACCCATAAGTCATTTATACTTAGTTGGGACCAATAATTATCCACACTACTCAATGTATTTTAGATAATGTGTCAAATTTTCGAAAAGGTACATCTTTCTCATCTCATGTAATTCTAGTGTGACATTTGAGCCTCAAGGGTTAACTTCATTCATCATGGATTCTTGTTCCTTCAAGCTAATCATAGTGGACTCCAAACTCTTCCTCTTATACATTCCATTTGCATTTCTTAACTCAAGATTCAACACTCAATTTCTAGTATGTCAATGGTTTCACTCTTCTCTCACAAAGAATGGTCGCAAGTTAATTCAAATACCATAGTCTTTCCCCTCATGTATATTTTACTAATATAAGTGTACTCAATTTAAAATCAAATAGGACTTTTTCGGGTTGTATTTAAGGCTTTTGGTTTGAAGTAGGACAGTATATGGGATACAAGTGGTTACACATTTCCTTAAGCACTTCACTTCTCATTTCTTGGCACAAATTTTGCCATAAAACATCATAGATGGAACCCTTGGAGGTTTTTCTCTTTTTTGGAGGCTAGAGAGACTTGCCATCACTCTTTGTTGTCAATTTCATTTTTTGTCTTCATTGTTCACGATACTTGCATTTCTTTCTTTTTCTTTTATGAAGTTAATCTCTTTTCTTTATTTTTGACACCTTGGTATCTCTTTAGGTTTCTCAACTCTTTCCCTAAACTTGGCTTTAAGCCACGAGATAATTATGAGTGCTTAGGAAGGTTCGGGTGCCAAGAGAAAATTATGATCATAAATAGTGAAAAGCTTGTAGCAATGTTTCCAAAAGTACAAGGCTAACGGTTCAAAGGGGGTTGACTCGGGATAATGATCATAGGGTGGTAACTGAAGGCTCAAATGGTCCAAGGAAAGCCTACAATCATCATTCAAACAAAGAAAACTCAAAATTTTATCTTGAAGCACATTCATGGCAAGTTCTAGAATATCCACTCAAGCACTTGGACTAGCAACAAGATTTTACCTCACCATTCATGCAAATAGACCGTAAAAGAAGATAGAGTCTAAAATTCACAATGATCACAAATTGAATTATAAGATCTCTATGGTTTACTCAACCACCTAATGATTTTTAAAGACAACACAAGAGCCTCAAAGTCATTTTACTAGAGTTAGTTCCTCAAAATTGATTCACAACAACCTTGTCTTAAACTATAAGCATAAAGTTACGTATGTTGAAGCCACATGAAGCATAAATAACATATTTTAATGGAAGAACTTAATTATGGATTTTATTCATTACTATTTACAACTATCATTACCTAAACATGTGTCAGACTAATTTCCTTAAGGAAGTTGTCACACTTTCCATTCAAGGAAAAAGTCACCCGATTCACACAAGAGACAACCTTTGGAAAGAATCGTAGCATTAAGAAACCCAAAGGCTTATTAAAATTATAAATAAAAATATAATTATTTAAACTACTAAAGCAAAAGTATTGATTACCACTAAATGTATCAAACTACTACAAACTATCAAATAGTATCATCAAGTTATTACATATCAAATGAAATTAATTATGAGCCCAAGTTGGATTATCACAATCTCTAGTTCAATCCCTGAATTAAACTAATCAATCCCTCACCTAGTTTAATTCCTTGTTAGCTAAGTTTTTCTAGGCTTATTTCCTCTTTGTAAAGAAAGAACAAGGTCAAAAAGGCATTATCAATGTTTGCAACCATCAATTCTAAAATTTAAAGCATAAGCAAGGCTAAATTACACTTAACCCAATTGATAACAAGTATAATATTAATGACTCATAATATTTACGCACTACGGTTAAATTATAACCCTAGATAAAAGTCTAGCTACTCATACTAAAAGTCTTGGAAGGAGAGAATATGAACATAAAATCAAAAATAAAGAAAGAGTAGAAGATCTTCTCCAACTGTATCTCACACTTTCTCAAAATAGCTAAAAGTAACTAACTCTAAAAAAGTTATAAGTTCTACTTATAGGACTCACTAAATTTCTAAAAAAAAATGCCCTTCAGAGGATTAGTAACCACTAAATAAGTTTTTACAGTCTGTACTTTGTTGGATTGACATTGGATGTGCTTTCAGTGGGTGAATTTTTACAGTTGCACTTCAAGCATTACGGCCGCACATCAGCTTTTGCAGCCCCACTTTTAGTTATGTGGATCGCATTTGAGGAGGCTTCATAATTGACCAACTTCTCATTCTCTAATACTTCAAGTTTGTTAGTGCGAACCATTTTGCAGATCAAAGTGCGACCATACATTTTCTTCTGCGGACCACACTTTTGCCTAGAGTTCCTAAAGCTTTAGTTCTCCTTTTGTGTCCGCATTACTTCTTTTGCAGATTGCAATTGCTTTTGCAGCCGAAGTTGTAATTCTGCAGATTGGACTTTTCCCTGTTCTCCTCTTCACTGAAATGGCTAGAATCATCTCCTTTTTGAGTCATTCTTCTTCATTGGCCTTATATCTTCCATCACACCTGCACTGCAACTATTTTAATTAGATTATGGGACAGAATTGGTACTTTCAAACTAAAAAGTAAAGAAAGAAGGTACTAATAAGTGGTTAAATTTCATACTATCAATGCCTTAGATAAAGTAGAGTTAATTCAGGATCGTCTTTGGACAACATAGAGTAGGAAGAAAAGTTATACGGATAAGAAGGTCCATGATATGGCTTTTACGGAGGGTGAGAAGGTACTTTTAAAAGTTTCACCCATAAAGGATGAGATGAGATTTGAGAAAAAGGGCAAGTTGAGCGTGAGTTTTATTGGCCAGCTTGAGATGTTAGAGAGAGTTGGGAAGGTTGCTTATAGGCTCGCATTGCCTCCCAGCTTAGAGAAGGTACATACGGTATTTTATATTTCTATGCTTCAGAAGTATTATGAAGGCTAGTCACATATATTGGACTTCAACACTGTGCATCTTGATGAGAATTTGACTTATGAGGAAGAGTCGGTAGCTATTATAGACCAACAAGCTCAAAAGTTGAGATCTAAGGAAATTCCTTTTATATAAGTTCTTAGGAATGGGAAGCCGACTAGTGAAACTATTTGGGAGTCTAAGTCCTATATGAGGAGTAGATATCAACACTCTTACATTTATATGTCCGTCCAAGATTGAATGTTTCTTTTAGAGGGGGAGAATATAACGACCCGATAGTTCGTTTTGAGTTCTACCTTTCCATTTTGTGATTTGAGAACTTAAATAGCTTCATTTGTTGATGTATAACTTGTGTGCATGTTTCATTTCGGTTTCCACAAAATTTATATGTGTTTTGAAAGAGAAATCTTGATTCTAGAATATACATGTTGTTGAGTTGACCATATTTAAAATTCTTGGTAAACGATCTAGGATCAGTGTTTTGACGATTTCGATAGGTTCTTGTGATAATTTTGGACTATTATGTATATTTGGTTAGAGTCCCGAGTGACCAAGGCCAATTCGCTGCTACTAGTTGACAGTTGAAAATTTGAACTTATCAACATTTGAAAGTTCTCGAGTTTTTACTTTTGATGTTATTTTGATGTCATGAGCTTATGAGCGGATTCATGTAAGGTCTATAAATTTTTTAGGATGTTTGGACTAGAGCCTGGGGACTCGATGAGTTTCAGATTGATTTCGAGCATTTTTTGGAAGTGTTTGCTATTGTTGGACCTGCGAGTATTGCACCTGTGATGATCAGGTGCACATGTCCAATGTCGATATTGCGTGGGTTGTGTCGCATCTAGGGGTGGGGGAGAACATTTGAGGTTTCACCAGCGATAAGGAGGTGTGAAAGTGCGAGTCCGCTCCTACGGAAGGCTGGCTCGCATCTACGAAGAGGGCTTAGGCGGGGGCCGATCGCATCTGCAGGACTTTTGACGCACATGAGGGGTTCTCACTTGCGCAAGGCTTGTCGCTTCTGCAACATCTGCATCGACGTAGCTCGTACCTGCGATCCATTTGGGCCCACCTACGGAGTTGCTTCTGCGAGAATTTCTCTCGCATCCGCGACATCTGTAGCTGGGAAAGGGGTAGAGTTTCGATCCTTAACTCATTTTACTCTATTTTTTTATATGTAGACTTTTTTTAAGAGATTTTCATCCTAACTTCTAAGTAATTTTAACTTAGTGTCGATTTAATTCCATGATTTTTGCATAGATTTTCACTCTTAAATCTAAGATTTTATAGTTTCGAAATTGGGATTTTGAGGTAAAATTTAAGAGGGCTAATTTAGGGGATTTGAGCCTCGAATTTAAGGTTCAATTCTGATATAAATCACATATTTGAACTCTGGGAAGAATGATTAATTAAGATTTGGTCTTGATTTCGAATTTCTTCCAAGTGGGCTCGGGTTGACGTTTTGTTGACCTTTCCAAATATGATAAAGATTGAATATTTTTGTTACTATGATAGTTTTTAATGCTTGATTTGACTTCTATGAGTATTAATTGACTAAATTCGAGTTTTTGGAGGATTCTGCTAAAGGAAAAATAATTTTTCATTCTTCATTTCTTCCGAAAAAAGGTAAGTATCATGGTTAACCTTTGTTTGAATGAATTATATTGTAAATGCTTGCTTGCTTTATGCTAAATGTATTGGAGCGTACATTATAGATGACGAGTGCGTGTTTCATGAGTTAAAGCATGTAGGTCTAGCTAGTTTATTTCATTCCTTTACTTGTTACATGTATTTACTTGTTTCATGTCTTTACTTGTTTCATGCATTTATTTGTTCAAGGCCTTATTCTCCTGTGGTATATTAGATTGTGTGACTGCTTGATTATCACAAGTTAATGAGCTTGTTTGAGTTCTTGTTGAGATATATGAGTGAGATTAACTCTTGGATATTGGATTGCCCCTACACCTTGTTCGTGTTCATATTTTTCTTAATAAATTATGCTTATCTATTATCTTTGATATTACATATTGAGGTTTATCATGTTTGGTTGGTTGTTGGATGTTACCATGTAAATTGGTACGTTGGATCGGGTTGCCGCCACAATAGGACCAGATTGTTTACCGCAAAAATATGGCCATGAAATCGGATTGCCGTTGCAATAGTTTTTTATCAAATCGGGTTGTGCGATATATATATTATGAAATTTGGTGATTGACTTGTGCCATTGTCCTCCTTTGTGGGCTTGGCTAAGTTGTTCTTAGATATCATTTTATTCCACTTGATTTGAGATGTTGAGAAAGATTTTGGTTGTTTTGTCCGAGAAATATGGTTATTACTTCTTTTATTGAATCCTTTTACTATTATCCGCCTTTATTTCTATTATTATAATTGCTATTTCTATTGCTTATTAATTGTACAGGTTTATATGGTAAGCGTCTTATCATAGCACCGTCACTATCTCATCAAGGCTAGGATCGATACTTACTGAGTACATTGAGTTGGTTGTACTCATATAATACTTATGTACTTCTTGTGCAGATTCATGCATTGGAACCAGCAGAGTCCCGAGAGGTGCTTAGTCGTTACCAATCAAGAGACTCTAGGTAGAACTGCATTCTCGTTTGCATGCCTTGAAGTCACTTTTTCATTATTTTATTATTGTTTATTGTATTAGATAATATAGTATTTTATTTCAGACTTTGTATTTAGTATTCCTTAGAACTCATGTACTCAGTGATACCAGTCTTGAGGATTTGTTCAGAGAGAGTATTGGTTTAGACTTTTTTTTAAACCTCTCCCAATTTAGGAGGATCTATAGTATTTCCACACTTCCCCTCCAACGTGACTCGAACCCAGGACCTAACAATCGTAGGTGGAGGTGATTTTACCAACTGAGCAAGCCTCACTTGTATGGTTTAGACTTATTATATGATTTTAGAGCTATTATCCTTATTTATATATTATTAATTGTTTAGTTATTGTTTTATTGCTTATTGTAAATGCGTTGGCTTGCCTAGCAAGTAGATTAGAAGCCATCAAGACCCTTTGGTTGGGATTTTGGGCCGTGAAAAGTTGGTATCAAAGTTCAAGGTTGCATAAATCTGAGCAAGCTTGGTAGAGTCTTGAGGATCGGCGCGAAAACGTCTGTAGTTATCTTCAAGAGGCTATAAGGCTTTTAGGAAACTTTATTTCTTTCTTTCTCTATCGTGAGACTTTCTTATATCCTAAAGATTGAATCTTTACTCTCTATTCTCTCAGAGATGGTGAGGACCCACGCTTCAGCCACATCAGAGTAGGAGCCAAAGCCCCAGGTCATAGCCGCTACTAGAGATATGGGCAGGGGAAGAGGTAGAGCACGTGCACCGGCACCTACAACTACTTACGCTCGTGCTAGAGCATTATCTGTCGAGCCCCAGATAGCTCCAAATCGCGGGAATCTAGTTCAGGTTGAGCTGGTAAGGCCAGATTAGATTCTAAAGGGGTTTATTGCTACCCCGGTGCTTCAGGATGCTTTGGTCCATATGGTTGGCCTTAATAGAAAGTATGGTTCGGGCAAGTGCGCTTCCTATGACACCAGCTACTTCACAAGCCAAGGGAGGAGCTCAAACTCCCGCCGCTCATACTCCAGAGAATATGGTGCATGGGTATCAGACCCCAGGAGTGTTATCAATCAGTGTGGTTCAACCTGTTATTGTAGTGTAGTTTGAGGTTAGACTCGCGATGTCAGTTGATGAGCTGAAACAGATGGATAAGTTCCGGAATTTGCTTTCTTTCGGCTTCTTAGATTTTTTTAGTTCTTTTTGTTTATTTTTTAAATTATTTTGAAGGATAGGCCTGTGAATAGTATAAATGAAAAATATTGGTTAAGTAACACTGTATAGCCGCTCTTAAAATAATAGCCGAAAAATATATATTTTTTATATACATATATTATGTATGTTATATACAAAAATGATACAATTTTATAGTGAAAATAACATGGGTTAGCCATTTTTCGGATTGGTAATTGAAAAATAGTCAGCGTTAGCAAAGTCATTGATAAATTCACTATTTTGTTGCAACACGAAAAGTTTCAGCATAATATACCGGAGATTGGTGCATCTGTGTATGAACTTCCAGCATATTGTGCTGAAACTCCGGCACACGAAAAGTTTCAGTATAATATACTGGAGATTGGAGCACCTGTATATGAACTTCCTGCATATTATGTTGGTACTCCAGTATATTATGTTGCAAGTCCAGTATACTATATTGGAAGTTCACATGTAAAAAATTCAAACTCCAATATATTATGCTGGAAAAGTTTTCAGATTTTGAACAGCATTTTCGTTCAGATTTATCTTTACATGAAAAGTGGCTAAATTTCGATTACTTTTGAATCAGTGGGTATTTTTCAATTACCATTTGGAAATATAACTATTTTTGAATCTCATCCAATTTTATACACTTTTTCGGCTACCGAATATAAATAGTTTTTGATACGGGCTAAAAATGAAAAAAAACCCAAAATATTCGGTGAGATCCTTCACTTATCCGGTGCAAAGTAAGGTTGCAACTAGTAGACAAAACAGTAATTCCAATCTATTCACCCAAAAGGGGAAAAAAAAGATCTGCAGCTGATTCTATTAATCTATCATCTAATATTTTCACATATAAATAATCTATAAGAAAGCAAAACTAAATGCCAATGAATTAAAAGTCCGTATCTCTTCAAAGAACATTGTATTGCTGTGCAGAAAAGTAGAAGCTACTATTATCTCAGAGGTCAACATGAAGATAAGGATATAAAGCACACGTGATCAAAAGAACACTGCTGTCTTGTCCAGTTTTACCAAATTTCTATCACATCAAACTTTGATTACCACAATAAGAACAAAGCAAATCACTTTGCCCTTAACAATGCACTGGTTCTTGGGACATTATTATCCACCTTTAGTACTCAAACACCATCAGGTTTGCTAATATCATTATATAAATGTTCTTTTTCTGAAAACATTTTTCTCTCCAACTAAAAAGGGGCAGCCTACACAAGGCATCCCGTGTTCACACATTTTCCATGAAAGGGCTGCACTCCAACGGGTATAATGTAGACAATCCATCCTAATGCAAGTATTAGTGGCTGCTTCCACGGCTCGATCCCGTAAGTTATACTAAGCAGCGACAAACATCTTACGAAACTGACTTGTATCATACCAAACACATTCAAAAAGGTTTTGCGTGGATAAAATTGAAACTACCATTAATACAGGGGAAGCTGAAACCCGCATTTTGAGGAAACAACCCTTCTTTGTTCTTGTCAGTGTATTACACACTGGCACATTCATACCAGGAAGGTTGAGCACTGAAAGTGAATGAGGAATAAGAATTTTTTATCGCTCTTTTTAGTGAGGAGAATATTGTGTGAATGGCGGTTCTCATACGAGAGAATCACTCCTCTATAAACAAATAAAAATGTAGTTTTTCCATAGTTGAATAAACTGGGACAAAGGAACCAGAAGAATCAAGTTTACATATTAGCAGAACAAAACTGAGTTTCTGCTGAGATACTTGACACCTTTGACACTAACAAATTCATAGCTGGAATGCATAGGGAAGAGTCGAAGCCTTCATTCAGCCTTATTGACCTTGCTCGTTTTCTTGAAGTTAAACAGACAATTGTGCAGAATCTTGTGATTCCATAAGACCTTAGAGATTTCTTGTCGTGATGTTTACTTGTTAGAGTGATTCTGCGCTGCTTTTGGAACTGTTAAGACATTGCAGGAATGTACAAAGGCAAATAGTAAGGCTAGCACGAGTATCGAATCTATCCATCTATGAAAAAGTTAAACTATACCAGAACAACAAAACTTGGTCATCCATCAAATTACCTTTGATGTTCACCTCCCGGCTCCGATTCCCTTATTGCGATCAACCAGAAAGATTGCCGATCTGCTAACAGCTGCAGGCAACGATCAATGACATCAATCTAATTGATCCATCAATAATTAAAAGAAAACAACCAAAAAAATTGAAAAATAGGAAAACAAGGAAAAATTAAGGTAAACATAAAATGTAAACCTTAGGAAACTAGTTTACTTGCCCAAAATTAAATATGAAAATTTATTAGTGTTATAATATCCAACATAATTTTATTTTGAGAAAAGTATGTGAGACATCTCAGGATAATGAAATAACTATTTAACTCAATGTATATTAACTTGAATAACAATTATAGAGGTACAAAGTTACTTAGCCATACCATGAAAGTCTGGAAGAGGGTGGTGGAGGGGAGGGTGAGGAAGACGACGTCTATATCCGACAATCAGTTTGGGTTCATGCCGGGTCCCACTACGGAAGCTATCCACCTTATTAGGAGGTTGGTGGAACAGTACAGGGATAAGAAGAAGGATCTGCACATGGTGTTTATTGACTTGGAGAAAGCGTATAACAAGGTCCCTAGGGAGGTGCTCTGGAGATGTCATGAGGCAAAGGGCGTGTCGGTAGCCTACATAAGAGCGATCAAGGACATGTATGATGGAGCTAAAACTAAGGTTAGGACTATGGGAGGCGACTCGGAGCATTTCCCGGTTGTTATGGGATTACACCAAGGTTCTGCGCTTAGCCCGTTCTTATTTGCTTTGGTAATGGATGCATTGACACACCATATTCAAAGGGATGTGCCATGGTGTATGTTATTTGCTAATGACAAAGTTCTGATTGACGAGACGAGGGTCGGTGTTAACGAGAGATTCGAGGTTTGGAGACAGACTCTCGAGTATAAGGGTTTCAAATTGAGCAGGTCTAAGTCAGAGTACCTGAAGTGCAAGTTTAGCGCTGAGTCGAGGGAAATAGGCAGGGACGTGAGGCTTGGATCACAGGTTATCCCCAAGAGAGATAGTTTCAAGTATCTTGGATCGATGATCCAGGGGGACGGAGAGATCGACGAGGACGTCACTCACCGTATAGGGGCAGGCTGGACGAAATGGAGGCTTGCATCTGGAGTCTTGTATGACAAGAAAGTGCCACCGATACTCAAGGGTAAGTTTTATAGAGTTGTGGCTAAACCGGCCATGTTGTATGGGGCAGATTGTTGGCCGGTTAAGAACTCCCATATCTAGAGGATGAAGGTAGCAGGGATGGGGATGTTAAGGGGGAGGTGCAGGCACACTAGGATAGACAAGATTAGGAATGAAGATATTCTGAAGGAAGTAGGTGTAGGCCCTGTGGATGACAAAATACAGGAAGCAAGGCTCAGATGGTTCGGACACATGCGGAGGAGAAGCCTTGATGCTCCACTGAGGAGGTGTGAGCGGTTGGCCGTGGTGGGTACGAGAAGAGGTAGAGGGAGGCCTAAGAAGTATTGGGGAGAGGTGATCAGGCAAGACATGGTACGACTACAGATTTCCGAGGACATGGCTCTTAATAGGAAGGTCTGGAGGTCATGCATTAGGGTTGTAGGTTAGGGGGTAGTAGAGCTTTCCTTACTTCATACCGGGAGTGAGGCGGGACTGGATTAGGGTTGATCTTAGATGACTTGCAGTTTAAGTTGAATCCACACTATCCTTGCTGTTTATCTTAGCCCCAGGCCTTAGTTACTGGTTACTATTATTGCATGTCATTTATCTTTTGGTTGTTAAGCTTCTGTTACTATTACGGTTTCTACTGGAGTTACTAATGAAAAGTCTTTTTTTCTGAGCCGAGGGTCTATCGGAAACAGCCTCTCTGCCCTATCCGGATAGGGGTAAGGTAGACTCCACTTTGTGGGATTTTGCTAGGTAGTTGTTGTTTATATATGAACCTGAATAAGGAAAAAAAAAATTGGAAAACTTGTGTTTTGACATGATTATACAGGCTTGCGTGTTCCACTCTTTCATAAATATAAACATGCTAATGCTATACGATATTAAGTAAAGAGTACAGCTGATTATCCCTGTATATGACCAATAACAGAACAATGCAAATTTCATGCAACTGGAGGCCCCAGAAGAAAATGTGTAATGATAAAAATAGGGAACTTTCTTGTTTATAAAAGATGTCTTTTTATTCCTTTTTTCCTTTAATTAGTGCTCGTATAGGAATTATGCAGAAGAATAAAACACATCAATGTGACTGTAAAAAGAAGCTATCCACAACAGAATGCATTTTTATTTTTCGGACTGCATTTTTGCTTGCGGATTGATAGCAACATTCAGACATGAAAATATCTATTCCATGAAAACATAGCAAGTAATATTCCTGTTGCCAAGGATACAACTCTAGATTGGATGGGCATGTCGTGGATGAAGGTTCTGGTTTTATGTTTGATAATAAAAGGATATATAAACGAAAAAGAAAGCTTTTTATTGATTATAGTAGTCTTAGCAGGGGATCTCTTAGTTTTCTTTATTTGTATTTATCCTCACCTCTTCCTGCATTGATCAATGTGCACAGCATTAACGCAGAGTTGGCTTTGGGGCTTCGTGCTGCATGTCATATTGCTTAATATCTTGATCTGAAATGCACCTGCATGATATTTACTGTCAAAATACACAGTGGAATGGATAGATACAAGAATGATAAAACAAGAGAACCATTTATGGGCAGAAAGGAAAATAAAACAGTGGAAAGAGAATGAAATGAAAACCAAGCTAGAGTAAAGAGCATACTGGTGCCATAGCTTCACCATATACAGAATGACAACTCAATAAAGAAGAAGAGGCAGAACAAGAGAGAGAAGAGGGGGGGGGGGGNGTGCTATCTACAGCCTCTCCCTTCTTTTTTTTGATACATACTATGAAGATCTCCTTTATGGTTTCCTTAACTGTTCTTATCATTTTGACTTTTTACTGTGTTTTGATCTTTTGCTAAATACTATCTTCATAAATATCCAAGAATTCTAAGTTTTCGATAGATGTATTTTTCCAGCCCAGTATTTGGTCGTATTCAAAATGATAACGGTTCTCTTGAATTCTGGTCAATCCTACAGTTATCTAGTTACTAGATTCATCAATAATGGAGTTGATTTAAAAAACAGAAAGAAAGAAAGAAGACTTACAAACTTATTGACGTTAATAAAAGTGGCAAGTTACATTCTTTATCATCTATGATGACTCAATGGTTTCTGAAAAGTCAAACTCCAGAGATGCAAAATAGAGTGCTTTGAGCATGCTATTGATCACAAGTAGGGAGTTTCCGTGAATGCTAAGCACCAAAATGAGCCCAAAATGCCGGAATTTAGTCTTCTACTTGGCAAAAGAAAAACATTATTCTCCTACGATCCGTATTTAGTCCTGGTACAAGGACAGACAAAAGAGGGTAGCTCAAGAGTAAATCACCCTCCACCTGGAACCAGGGGCGTATCTAAGCGGGATTCCCAGGGTCACGTGAACCCATGCTCCTCTCCCAAGATCATGTATAGTAATGTTATGCTTAAAGTGTACACCCAAGCTCAAAGTATCATACGGTGCAATGGTTATTGGGTGCACCTTTCTTAGTGAGGTTGGGAGTTAAATCTAATGTCTATCTTATTTTCTTTCCTTTTTTTTTCCTAGAATTTGGCGCGCCCACGAGAGATGGGCATGCCTGGAGTCATTTCTTGCATATTAATTAAGTATTTTTTCTTATTTTTCCTTTCTTCGTTTGGTGTATGAATTTCCAAGTCTGACACACTGATGAGTATAGATATATATGAAAAAAGTAAAGGTTGAACCTGTAAAATTATATCCTGGATTTACCTCTTCATAATAGTGCACCATCTTCCCAAAGTTTTGGATCCGCCTCTGTCTGGAACCTTACAGTTGTGGGTTCAAGTCAGCATATCAAAAAAGAAGTCCTAAAACAAGTAAGATGGTCCTTTGTTTACTTACCAATCATAAAGCAACTGAGAGGTCAATGCTAAGAACAGTTCATAAAGAAGACAGAAGAATTTTTTACCGGTATAGCAAAGCAAGTAAACACAGTTTCTCCTTTTTTTTTTTTTTTTGAATAGGCAACAAGTAAAAGCAGTTAGAAGCTATTGTCCTTGGAAAAGACAGACAAGGTGAAATCAAGACAGTGAACATTACGTGCAAACCTGAACATTCTTTACAAGCCTTAATCTAGTTGAATGGTGGATCAGTAACCGGAATTACCTGGCTGCCTGCTCCTTTTCGTTTAAGCACATTTAGAAATGGTACTCATCTTAACCTAAGCAGGAGACTGCTACTTTAAATAGACTTCAAGCTTCAACCTTTCCCTTGCCAATTTAGCCAGACGGAGCGACTAGGATATCTATCACTTAATCAGGATATATCTCTTTTTTCAGATCTTGCCAAACTTGAAGGCCTTTAGGATGAGGATTTACATATGCCTTCATGAATAATTTCTCCGAGGAAGCTATGATAGTGCTCAAAGCCAATTTTGAATCCACTATTCCTTCATCTCTGAGCCAATTATACATTGAAAGCCTAAGCGTGATTCTTGGAATTGTGTAGTTGAGGTAAGATGGGAACGAAACCAAAGCAGACAGCGGATAACCCAATTTATTCACAAGGAAATCAATCTTTGCTTCAAGTACCTCTTTCCTTTGATTGAGTATTTGCGGATATATTTTCAGCACTGACGCAACATGCTTTGTATCCAAACCAGCATTTACCAAACAATCAAACCTCTCTTGGAGCTCCACCCCTTTTCCTCGAAATACTTTGAGAGCTTTCTCCATTTCGCTCGAGTTCTCAGCAAAACCCAAATCCAAAAGGAACTTAGTTTTCATCATTTTGGATCTTAGTTCCTCCTCAGCTATTGGCAATCGTTCAACTTTGGCTCCACGAACCAAATTCCTCAAAAATTCTGGATTCTCCTTGATCACACCACCAAGCCGCTTCTTCCCAGTATTCAGGATAGTCAACAGGCTGGTAGCTTTCTTCAAAACACACGACCCTAGCAATGTAGGGTGAGAATGAACAATACTTCCTATCTCTAAGACAGACATCTCAATTTCAATCAAGAACTGGTAGCATTGCCGCATATTGAATACAAATTTCGTTACTGGAATTTGTGGGAAGTGTAGAAATACATCAAGTAATTCGGGCTTCTGAAAACCAAATTTCAACAAGAATCCAATTAGCGAAAATGTAGTACGTCCGGAACAATCAAACAGGAAACCAGGAATTTGACATATTAGTTTTCCTAATTGTTCATCAGTAAACCCCAACCTGTTGAAGAAGCACATGAGCTCGAATAACTGGTTCCAATTGAAGGAATTTCCATTCAACTGCTCCTCAATCCAACTGTATTCCACTCCCGCTCCCTTCAATTTCTCAACAACTTCAAAAAATTCAGTATGTACATTCCCAATCAAAAGATGCGGACTTGCACTAACAAGCTTAACAACAGCAGTTTGATCTAGCCCAACCCCGTGAAAAGAACGAAGTTTCGAGTCCAGAGCCCCAGGATCATATCTAAAAACTTCTGGAGCTTCAGCAAAAATCCTTCCTATCTTATTTCGCGAAATACCATAATTACACAAGACGTGATAGCTATCGAGCAACCTCTGATCATCATTCAAGAACATCAAATCTCTGGGAAGGAATGCCAAGTACTGAGAAGGTCTCAGACCAATGCTCTCAAAGAATGGTTCAAATTCATTGATTGGATGGTATCGCAAGAATCGAGTTAAAGAATGACGAATATCAGTCTCACTATCCACTCTTTCTAACAACTTGGAAAGGAAAAAGGGTGAGTTTTTACTCATGTGTTCAGCATCCATAAACTGCAAACTTCTTGTGGAATGCAAGTACTCTAACAAAGCAGCTTGTGCTTCTTTCCTCACTGCACGAGGTATATGACATTCTTCTTCTAATTTAGATTTAGCAGACTTTTTAGTTGCATAAAACCTAACCTTTTCAGCAATGTGGAAAGACCCACTTGGCCAAAGAATCGATTTTGATGATTTAGAATGGTTAAAAACAAAATCAAAAGAAACCCATTTGATAATTAATGGAGTTATCAGTTTCTTTAGTTGGTTCATGGCTAATGGTATCTGGGTTTTATGCAGTAAAGCAATGGACACAGAACAAGAAATAAGCTTATTCAAGAAATGCCTTACCTCGAGACTTATGGGATATTGGCTTTGGATTCTGAGGGGAAAGGGGTTTTGAGCTTTGACAACAATGACGTACGCTGATTCTATAGCAAGGTGAAAGCCATTGGAGGAGCTCAAGGTTGAAGACTTGAGAGGTGTCAAAGCAGAACTTCAGGAAGAGAAGTGGTTTTTCTGGCCAAAATCCAAAAGGGTTTTAGGACTGGTAGGGTAGTGTGGTAGTTTTAAAAAAAAGTCCGGTCATTTTGTCAATTTGCAAAACCTATCTCTTGGGGGTGGTTAGGTTACAGCTTACAAGGATAAGTTGGTATTTTTTTTAATTTCCATTTAAATAATTATTAAGATTATTTTATTATTATTGTGGTATTATCTTATACAATACTCATGCGGGAGAAAGATTATTAGTTCCGAAATAAAATAATAAAATGATATATTTGCCCTTATCCACTCTTCTAAAAAAATCTTTTTAAGAAAGTAAAGGCTAAAATTGGAAATAAAAATTTATTTAAGTTTATCTAACGTGAAAACAAACATATATTTTTTGTATTAAACTCTATATGTTTAGTACCAATATAAATTATAATTACTAAATAATTCTTCATTACTTAATCTCATATTATAATCCTCTTTTTTTTTTTTATACGAAATAACCGAGTCATGATTTTATTGCCACTTGTGAGGGAATTACATTTGAAGAAGCAGGGCTAGACCTGGCCTTCTTGAGTACATTTGTAGTCTGGGCCAGCCAAACTATTAATTGACCAAAAAGATTCGGAAATCTAAGCTAGCGTTTGGCCATAGATCCCAAATTTATTTTAAAAAATTTAATTTGGGTGAAGTTTGATTTGAAGATGAAAATGTGTTTGGACATACGTTTTCAAAACATATTTTCCAACTTTATTTTGAAAAAACATGTATGTAATTCCAAGTTTTAGGATTTTGGCCCAAATTCAGCTCAATAGCTGATTTTGGAATTTGAAATTTGGCCAAAATATGAACAAAATTTATGGCCAAACATGAGTTTTAAAAATAAATCTCAAATTTATTTTGGCAAAACTTATGGTCAAACGGGGCCTAAGTGAAGTGGCAATAAAACTGATATTTCAAGGTGGTTCGAAATCGGGTGCATCATGCTTTCTCTTCTTGACTCGTATAGATAGAAATTGCCATCTATTCCTATTCACTGTGAGCACGTGATTTTTGCCTCGCTTGAATTACTCCTATAGAATTTTTAAAATTATGATTTTCTTTTTATTATTTGATTTTTAGGATTTAATTGCATAATTTTATGTGTATTTTTTTATTTGTGTGTGCATGTTTAGTTTTGATTAATTCATAAAAAATATAAGAAATGTTACATTTGCATTTAGGATTTAATTTTATATTTTTTTTTTAGATTAATTAGTAATTATAGTTTTATAAAAATACAAAAAAAAAATTAGCTTTGTTGGGTATGCATTTGTTGGGCCAATTTTAAATGCAATTCATTGGCCCAATAATTTAAACCCCTGAAACCCGTCCAAACCGCCCCAAACCTGGCCCACATTCGGTCTGGCACCCCA